>CAWUFW010021140.1:0-129482 GCA_963921515.1 Calotriton arnoldi
TCTGTCAACACGGTCCAACAGGTGGCATCAATTAGTCCCAGGTTGGCCCATTGGATATCATGAGGCCGTGTCACAGTTCCCATCTCCTGCTGCCGTGTCACAATAACCCCCACAGTGACATGTGAGGACAGATGTGCCCCAGGCACCACAGCTCAACGACAGGTACATTCCCAGGGACCCTGTAATGCCACATGGACACTGGCATCACATGGAGTATCATGTATACACCACAGCAAAACAACCATGACCCCCACAGGTAGTGGCCCCACTTGCCACGGCAGGACAGACATGGACGTCTGTGACACACACGCACAACATCAGAGTCCATGCACACACAACGTGGATGTGGAGACTGTCTCCCATTGTGCACATGAAATCAGAGACATTGTAAATATTACATGCACAAAGACTGTGGAGGACCATCACTATTGTGCCACTGGGACACCCTGGCTCAAACATACCGTCCCACATGGGACTCACGGGGTATGTGACATGACATACACATACACCACTGTGAAATGTGACCATGGCACATGCACAGATATGAACAGTTGCACATCACAGTGGTCATGTACACGTAACACCCAGGATCCTGTCCCCATGAACACGTGCACAGCCTGGGGGTGGCTGCCCACAGGTGACACCCACAGGACAACATGTACACCAACATACACACAATAGGAAATGCATCCTTACATGCCTTAGGATAAAGTTTGGACAGGCTGTCGTGATGTAGGTGTGCCCCTCACTCCCTGGGAGCTATCTGTGGCTGGCATATGTCCATCTGAGACAGGCATGCTGACATATGCCAGTCACATGTACAGTGATGCGTTGAACCGCAATGGACCGATCGGTGCCTCCGGCCAGCCCATTGCATTCAATGTGTGCGGGTGCGCGTTGTACCCCTGTGCGCGTTGAACCGCAATGGACCGATCGGTGCCTCCGGCCGGCCCATTGCATTCAATGTGTGCGGGTACGCGTTGTACCCCTGTGCGCGTTGAACCGCAATGGACCGATCGGTGCCTCCGGCCGGCCCATTGCATTCAATGTGTGCGGGTACGCGTTGTACCCCTGTGCGCGTTGAACCGCAATGGACCGATCGGTGCCTCCGGCCGGCCCATTGCATTCAATGTGTGCGGGTACGCGTTGTACCCCTGTGCGCGTTGAACCGCAATGGACCGATCGGTGCCTCCGGCCGGCCCATTGCATTCAATGTGTGCGGGTGCGCGTTGTACCCCTGTGCGCGTTGAACCGCAATGGACCGATCGGTGCCTCCGGCCGGCCCATTGCATTCAATGTGTGCGGGTACGCGTTGTACCCCTGTGCGCATTGAACCGCAATGGACCGATCGGTGCCTCCGGCCGGCCCATTGCATTAAATGTGTGCGGGTACGCGTTGTACTCCTGTGCGCGTTGAACCGCAATGGACCGATCGGTGCCTCCGGCCGGCCCATTGCATTCAATGTGTGCGGGTACGCGTTGTACCCCTGTGCGCGTTGAACCGCAATGGACCGATCGGTGCCTCCGGCCGGCCCATTGCATTCAATGTGTGCGGGTACGCGTTGTACCCCTGTGCGCGTTGAACCGCAATGGACCGATCGGTGCCTCCGGCCGGCCCATTGCATTCAATGTGTGCGGGTACGCGTTGTACCCCTGTGCGCGTTGTACCGCAATGGACCGATCGGTGCGCACCCATTGACAATGGGCTTGCCTGGCAACGGACGCATTTTCGAATTTCGAGCGAGTCGGTTGCTGGAAATTCAGTTGGTCACCCACAACAATGTTGCAAAATCATGTATGTCATGAAGTTGAGGATTTGAAGGATGCTGTGGGCGTGTTTTGGTGCTGCTATTCCATGGATTGGCCAGATTCAGAAGATGCAAACGACTTGGACCTATCACTTTGGACACAAGGGACAGTATCTGCCTCTCCAGCACATATATATTGCTGGCTGTTCCCCTGAGAGCTCACTTGCCTGCACTACATGCTCCAGGACGACATCTGCCACTGCACTGCTGCTGTCTCTGCCCCTCTGGACCCTGCAATGGCACGTACTGTGGAGAGAGCCATAGCCTTCAGCCTTGAAGAGAACCAGGCCCTGCTGGACAGCCTACTTCCACAGTACAGCAAGCTGTATGGGACACCAGGGGAGCAGGTGAGTGTTCTCTGCACTGCCTTTCTGAATGTGCATTTTGTGTGACTAGCAAGGCTGAGAGTCTGCACGCCACTGGCTAGCAGGCTCACTGAGTAGTTGTCACCCCCCATAGTGTGTAGTGACTTGCACTGGACAGGTATGGTGCAGTGACAGTGCATTTGAACATGGTTTTACTTCCCATGCAATGATACCATGTAGTGACGTCTGGCAAACTGTCCATGGTCAGCTTTGCACTGCCTGTGTACATCATGTGCCCCTGTGATTGAGACATGTATATACAACTGTGTCATGCACGGATATGTTGCATGTGTGGTAATGGCCTTTTCACTTTGTCATCCTGACAGGTTAATGCCCATCGGAAGCAGGAAATCTGGAAGGACATCGTCCGAGCTGTCCGGTCCGTGGGGGTCTACAAGCGCCGGATCCGCAACTGCCAGAAGAGGTGGCAGGACCTTCGGGGCTGGACCCGGAGGATTGCACAGGTCCAGCTGAAGCTGTCGCCTCCTCGCAGGAGGGCGGAACACGGACCCTGACCCCCACATGCTCCAGATCCTGGCGGTGGTGTTTCCAGACCTGGATGGGCAGCTGAAGGCCAGACAGCAGCAAGGAGGGGGTGAGTCAAAGACTGCACTGTGAACTCTGTATTACATGCTTTGTGCCCTCCTCTGGCCTGGTTCAACTGCCACAGTGCAGCAGTCATGTTGTCCAGGAGCCATGTCCCTCTATTGTGCACTGCCCACTGCTCATCTGATACCCAGGTGTGGCCCTTACATTCAGGGAATTGTGTCACTTGGGACTGTGTCCTTGCAGTTTGCTTCACTGAAGGTGGGGGACAGCATCTGTTTCCCTAACTCTGTTGTGGGCATCATGGTTGGGTCCATTGTTCACACAACGCCTGGGTTTGGACATGTGATCTGCGTGTTGCTTTGATATGCGGTCCACTTGCTGAGCTGAGCCACCACATGTGCCTGGGGTATGTGGCACACGCACATGCAGCGGGTGGGAACAATCTTTGGGCCCCAGGAGTGTGCAGATTACGTGTGTCACACATACATAGCCAGCTATCCACTGTCCAGGGCACATCCCTCATTCATGTGGAGCAGGACAGTCATGCCTACTCCAGGCCATGCAATGCACTCTGTACTCCCACTCCCGTGTATCAGCTGACACATTGTGCACAGTGATTTGACCCCTCAGGTGTCTGCCTCTGTGTCAGTGTGCTGTGGATTAGTTGCCAGGACTGCTGGGGTGTTTCTTGGTAGGGGCTCAGCATGCCCCTGGAGATGTGACCATAGGAGACGATACTTGTGTGTCACATAGGTGTTTGATCAGCTGCCCGTGCAGACTGGGGTATGCGAATGTGAAGTTCAGGCAGCTGTTCCCCATTCACAGCAAATTGTGAGGGGCTCAGGTTCCGAGGGTAGTGTCACAGGTCTCCCATATGTCCAATAGGTGTGACCTGGACAGATGAGGGTTAAGATGATGTGTTGTGTGGGGGATGTACATGTGCACTTGTGCAGCTCCAGGACTTGCATTCCCCATGACCTACTATTGTGACACAGTGCATAGTGTTTATTGTCTGGCTGCCAAGTCATACATCACTGAGACAGTGATGTATGACTTAGCAGTCATGCCTCTGCCATGGCATGTGTCAACTTATTGGTGGTCCTGCAGGGGAGTGACATGTGCTACATGCACACCATAGTGGCGCTGGCTATCAGGACATGGGTGCATCATGGTGTCTGTCGCCGGTATGCATCACATGCATTTCCTATTTGACTCTGGGCATCCCTTTCATCCGGAAACCTGTACTGACTCAGTGGCAAGAGCTGTGATGTGTGCATGTCCACATGCCACACCGTGTCCTCTGCACTGTCCAACTACTGTGTACTTGGTGCATGTGTCCACACTGGGGTGTTGCAATCCAACAGACACCAGACAGATGGGTGCAAGGCCATGTGGGATGTGAGTGCCATGCTTGGCATCAGACTGACAATTGGCTTCTCCTGTTCAGTTAGGGCACTTTTAGCAATGTACAACTAATGATGCCAGGGCTTGCTCTGTAATGTGCTGTGCTCACAGTGGTGTGTGCGTTTGGTGCAGGTGACTGATGTCTGTCTGTTTCCCCATTGTTTGCAGATACATCCACGGCCACGGAAGGGGACAGCTCCACGGACTAGGAGGAGCCAGAGAGCCAGACTGGGTCAGCAGCCGAGGAGTGGTCGGAGGGACCCAGTGGCACGGAGGGCGAGGGGAGCCACACCGAGGAGTCCTCAGCACCATCCACCTCAGCTGAGGACCAGAGCAACTCGGAGGATGACTCCCTTGTGGAGGCGGGTGTCAGCAGCCACCACACGCCAGCTAGTGTTGCTGTCCCCGCCACCACCAGCACCACCACCGCCCTCCCATCGGCTCCCATTCCCCAGGTCCGTGGAGGCTCCCATGTTCGGGAGCGTGTCTCCTTTGGCCCAGGCACCGCACCCCCTGCCCCTGTGTCCCCTGCTGCCCTGAGTGAGGAGTCTGTGTACCTCCTTCGCCAGCTCCATGTAGGGCAGACAGCCATGCTGAGTGTCCTCCATGCGCACACCGCACTGTTGACTCAGCTGGTGTCGTTCATGGAGGGCATCTCATCGGGCATGTCTGACCTACAGAGGGGCAACAGGTCCATGGACTCCTCCCTGACGGCAGCAGTGTCCCTCCTCAGACAGTCCCTCACCCTTCCTGCCTCTGCTCCATCCACACTCCCCAGCACCTTACCCGTCCCAAGCACACACACACCGGCACAGGCACACACCAGCACACACACGTCCAGCACACAGACACACACGCCACAAACTAAACGCACACGCACGCACAGTCAGGGGACTGAAACCAGACTCACAGGGGATGGGGCCCTGGTACACACACACGCATCCACGGGCACTGCGCAGTCCTCAGTTGCCTCTCCCTCCAAAGCACCCTCCCTTGCCTCACCTGCAACCCCAAAGACCCAGCGCCTCTTCCTCAGTGACCTCGGCCTCTTCCCCTCCGATCCAGCTGCCCCAGCATCCAGGGGGAAGAGGAAGCCCCCACACGGAGCAGAGTGCCCCTCGCCCCCGGACACCCTCCCCCAGGCGCAGACAGACTGAGGCCCCCACCCGCAAGTCCCCCCGGAGTGCTAAGAGCAAGACCCCGCCGCCGCCCTGCAGCTCAAGCACCAGGTCTCCTTCCTCCATCCCTCAGGCCCCCACTCCACAGGTGCCCCCACCACACCCTGCCCCAGGTTCCCCCACCCACAGATATACCATCCCCAAGAGGCTCCGGCCTTCTCCCCATGCCACTTGCTCTCCCGGAACCACACCCCCCGCTGCGCTTGTCTGTGCCACTGATGTGGTGAGGGTGTCCTCCCCCTCTGTCCAGCCCACCTTGCCTGTTCCCCATTCTCCTCCCCTGGTGGTAGGCACTGCAGTGGAGTCCACTACCACCCTGTCTGACTTGGGCACTGCAGTGGCGGACCTGTCCACTCCATCTGCAGGGTCCACTGCAGTTGTGCCGGCACCCACAACATCTGAGCCATGCCCCCCAGTTGTGCCGGCACACACCATGTCAGACACCTCCACTGCAGTTGTCAGTGGCTCTCCAGCACCCACCACCCCTTCCCTGCTTCCTCCTGGTGAGCCCTGATCCTGTCCCTGCGGTGCCTGGCCTACCCCCCCGGTTGCCCCTCCTAGTGGATTGTCCCTGGTTTTGTGCAGGCATGTGTAGGGTGGCATCTGCCACTGTCACCCACTTGTGACTTTGTTGATGGACTGGCCATTGGCCTTTGTTTATGTTCTACCGGACTTCTACTTTTAATGCCACATATGCTGAATAAAGCAACTTTCTGTTCTCTAGTGCTTTTGCTTCTGATGTACATGATGTTGATGATGCTAACCATGCCCTTGCTGCAGTGATGGTGATATTTGGTCTCATGATAATGAAGTGTTACTGTGCAGGAACCCATGTGGTCCAGGGGGAATGTGTCCTATCCTGTGGTGTATCCATGTCATCCATAGCAGCATCTGAGGGTGTCATGTGTTCAGTATTTGGCAATGGGATTTCCTACTTAGATTGGCAATTTCACATCTGTGGCTTCCACCCCTGCACATCTGTTGTGCCTGCCATTGTTCTATTCGTCTACTTCCCTGACCGTGTGGCCATCTCCAGTGAACATGCAGGTTTGGGCATCAATGGGGAAGGACTCATCTGTGTTGTCAGTGCAACATTGCTATACAAGTGTGTTGGATCTGTGCTGATGATTCCGTTGGCACTTCCATGACCAGGCTGATGGGACGGGAGCCCTCATTTGGTGCTAATTGTTGATTGTGTGTCCCATTGCTGCCATGGTATGGTATCTGTTCGCCTCACATCTGCAGTCTCCACAGGGTATCTGCATGTGTGTGCCCATTGGTGCAAATATGTGGGTCTGCATTCGGATGGTCACTTCTGTCATTGTGTCATTGATGATTGTTGACGGTGTCAGCCCCCATGGGTGTTGTTTGTCTGCACATGGCCAAAGTTATGTCTTATTTGCACTGCAGGATTTGGCTCCCCCAATTTATGTTGCAATGGGACACATACACTACTTTGCCACTGATGTGTTTGTTGTTCTGTGAGCAGGAATCATCCATGCAGTTTGGCAGTTGCACCTCTTACTTTGTCAACACTTACCTTTTGGTCACTGTGATGATGGGGGTTTGGACCCCATTGCCACAATGTTCAAAATGTGCTGCAGCTATGGACCCCACTCTTGCCTTTTGGTCACTGTGATGATGGGTGTTTGGACCCCATTGCCACAATGTTCAAAATGTGCTGCAGCTATGGACCCCACACTTACCTTTTGGGCAATGTGATGATGGGTGTTTGGACCCCATTGCCACAATGTTCGAAATGTGCTGCAGCTATGGACCCCACACTTACATTTTGGTCACTGTGATGATGGGGGTTTGGACCCCATTGCCACAATGTTGAAAATGTGCTGCAGCTATGGACCCCACTCTTGCCTTTTGGTCACTGTGATGATGGGTGTTTGGACCCCATTGCCACAATGTTCAAAATGTGCTGCAGCTAAAGACCCCACACTTGCCTTTTGGTCACTGTGATGATGGGGGTTTGGACCCCATTGCCACAATGGTCATGGCCTGCTTGCGTTGTGTGTGCCACACACATATTTGTGTGGCACATGTGCTAGGGGGTCACATTGTATGTTCGAAGTCATGTTCGGTGTTGTAGGCATTTGACACAGTCTACACACGCTTGTCATGGTGTTGGGGGATGTCTTCTTCTTGCATTCCCTAGGTTGTGGTGTGCTGGTTGTGTCATGCATTGTCCATCCTATGGGTGGGGGTGGTAGTGGTGGTAGGCATCCTGCCCCCCCTGGGTGAGGGTGGTAGTAGTGGTAGGCATCCAGCCCACCCTGGGTGAGGGTGGTAGTAGTGGTAGGCATCCTGCACCCCCTGGGTGAGGGTGGTACTAGTGGTAGGCATCCTGCCCCCCCTGGGTGAGGGTGGTACTGGTGGTAGGCATCCAGCCCACCCTGGGTGAGGGTGGTAGTAGTGGTAGGCATCCTGCCCCCCCTGGGTGAGGGTGGTAGTAGTGGTAGGCATCCTGCACCCCCTGGGTGAGGGTGGTAGTGGTGGTAGGCATCCTGCCCCCCCTGGGTGAGGGTGGTACTAGTGGTAGGCATCCTGCCCCCACTGGGTGAGGGTGGTAGTAGTGGTAGGCATCCTGCCCCCCCTGGCTAAGGGTGGTACTAGTGGTAGGCATCCTGCCCCCCCTGGCTAAGGGTGGTTGTAGTGGTAGGCATCCTGCCCCCCCTGGGTGAGGGTGGTAGTAGTGGTAGGCATCCAGCCCACCCTGGGTGAGGGTGGTAGTAGTGGTAGGCATCCTACACCCCCTGGGTGAGGGTGGTACTAGTGGTAGGCATGCAGCCCACCCTGGGTGAGGGTGGTAGTAGTGGTAGGCATCCTGCCCCCCCTGGCTAAGGGTGGTAGTAGTGGTAGGCATCCTGCCCCCCCTGGGTGAGGGTGGTAGTAGTGGTAGGCGTCCTGCCCCCCCTGGCTAAGGGTGGTACTAGTGGTAGGCATCCTGCCCCCCCTGGCTAAGGGTGGTAGTAGTGGTAGGCATCCTGCCCCCCCTGGGTGAGGGTGGTAGTAGTGGTAGGCGTCCTGCCCCCCCTGGCTAAGGGTGGTTGTAGTGGTAGGCATCCAGCCCCCCCTGGGTGAGGGTGGTACTAGTGGTAGGCATCCAGCCCACCCTGGGTGAGGGTGGTAGTAGTGGTAGGCATCCTGCCCCCCTGGCTAAGGGTGGTAGTAGTGGTAGGCATCCTGCCCCCCTGGGTGAGGGTGGTAGTAGTGGTAGGCGTCCTGCCCCCCTGGCTAAGGGTGGTACTAGTGGTAGGCATCCTGCCCCCTGGCTAGGGGTGGTAGTAGTGGTAGGCATCCTGCCCCCCCTGGCTCAGGGTGGTTGTAGTGGTAGGCATCCAGCCCCCCCTGGGTGAGGGTGGTACTAGTGGTAGGCATCCTGCCCACCCTGGGTGAGGGTGGTAGTAGTGGTAGGCATCCTGCACCCCCTGGGTGAGGGTGGTAGTGGTGGTAGGCGTCCTGCCCCCTGGCTAAGGGTGGTACTAGTGGTAGGCATCCTGCCCCCCTGGGTGAGGGTGGTAGTAGTGGTAGGCATCCTGCCCCTCCTGGCTAAGTGTGGTAGTAGTGGTAGGCATCCTGCCCCCCTGGGTGAGGGTGGTACTAGTGGTAGGCATCCTGCACCCCCTGGGTGAGGGTGGTACTAGTGGTAGGCATCCAGCCCCCCCTGGGTGAGGGTGGTACTAGCGGTAGGCATCCAGCCCACCCTGGGTGAGGGTGGTAGTAGTGGTAGGCATCCTGCCCCCCCTGGGTGAGGGTGGTACTAGTGGTAGGCATCCTGCCCCCCCTGGGTGAGGGTGGTACTAGTGGTAGGCATCCAGCCCCCCCTGGGTGAGGGTGGTACTAGTGGTAGGCATCCTGCCCCCCCTGGCTAAGGGTGGTTGTAGTGGTAGGCATCCAGCCCCCCCTGGGTGAGGGTGGTACTAGTGGTAGGCATCCAGCCCACCCTGGGTGAGGGTGGTAGTAGTGGTAGGCATCCTGCACCCCCTGGGTGAGGGTGGTAGTGGTGGTAGGCGTCCTGCCCCTCTGGCTAAGGGTGGTACTAGTGGTAGGCATCCTGCCCCCCCTGGGTGAGGGTGGTAGTAGTGGTAGGCATCCTGCCCCTCCTGGCTAAGGGTGGTAGTAGTGGTAGGCATCCTGCCCCCCCTGGGTGAGGGTGGTACTAGTGGTAGGCATCCTGCCCCCCCTGGGTGAGGGTGGTACTAGTGGTAGGCATCCTGCACCCCCTGGGTGAGGGTGGTACTAGTGGTAGGCATCCAGCCCCCCCTGGGTGAGGGTGGTACTAGTGGTAGGCATCCAGCCCACCCTGGGTGAGGGTGGTAGTAGTGGTAGGCATCCTGCCCCCCCTGGCTAAGGGTGGTAGTAGTGGTAGGCATCCTGCCCCCCCTGGGTGAGGGTGGTAGTAGTGGTAGGCGTCCTGCCCCCCCTGGCTAAGGGTGGTACTAGTGGTAGGCATCCTGCCCCCCCTGGCTAAGGGTGGTAGTAGTGGTAGGCATCCTGCACCCCCTGGGTGAGGGTGGTACTGGTGGTAGGCATCCTGCCCCCCCTGGCTAAGGGTGGTAGTAGTGGTAGGCATCCAGCCCACCCTGGGTGAGGGTGGTAGTAGTGGTAGGCATCCTGCACCCCCTGGGTGAGGGTGGTACTAGTGGTAGGCATTCAGCCCCCCCTGGGTAAGGGTGGTAGTGGTGGTAGGCATCCTGCCCCCCCTGGGTAGGGGTGGTGGTGCGCATTCAGGCCCCTGTGTGCATATGTGGCATTGGTGATGGGCATCCCGCCCCTACGGTGCTGCTGTTGCTGGTGTAAGTATATTCTGCATCCCTGTGTGTGTGTGTGATGTGTCGTGTACGTGTTGTATGTGTTTTGTGGTTGGTGTCTGGCTTACCTTCTGCACCGTACGCGTCCGTGCCTGTTCCGGTAGTAAATGTAGAATATTGGTATGATCGGGACGAAGGGATTCATGGTTGGTTCGTGTCGTTCGTCCTTCTCGTTGCTTCACGTCGTCCTCGTCGCTTCGCCTCGTCCTCGTCGCGTCGTCCTCATCGCTGCCGTGTTCGTCTCGGAGCAGTGGATCGTGTTGTGGCGCGAATCGGAGCTTATGTGCGCCTCTCCCGGATGCTTTGACGTGCCGTGCGTAGCGACGGGTTCGGCGCGTACGGAAAGCGCATCGTACTTGTCCGGCCGGACGGGGCTGCATTTTTCCTTCCGTGCGACTCGATTCGGCGTTTCCGGATTCGCCTCGGTCGGAGAACAGGACCTGGTTTGGGTGAGTACGGCTCGGCCGGATTCTTTGCTGTTGTGCGCATCGTACTTACTCGTTCGGTCTGCTGTACGGATCGGTCGGGAAACAGGCTTTCGCATGGCTTTTTTCCCGACCGAATGGTATTGGGTGCGCCTCCGACCGAGATCGGAATCGGCCCCCAAGTGTCTAAATTAGAGAACTTCCAACTCTACCGAACCAATATTCTGTCAAATAAATTATATAACCTCTAAATCCATGGCGAGCAATGCATTTACTAACCTGATGAAAACGGAGTCAGACCGCAATGGCGCCTTCGGGTCCTCGTCTTGCTCACACGCACTTCCTTGATCGGATCCCTATGCGCAATGGTTGGAGTTTTAAATGTTTGTATTCACACGTAAATCTGTCACGTGTCTTCACGTAATAAGAAACTAAGTAGAGCCACTCGTAGTGAGACGTACGTAGCGCATTCAGCGTCCAAATACGTCTCCAGCGTAAATAATAGCCGACGTCAGAGAAAGGACGTGGACTCTTGTTGTATTAGAAAAAACGTTATTGTTCCTCTAGATTTGTGCCGTAATTTTATAACATAACCCTATCAGACAACTATAGGGGGATATAAACTATAATTAATTCTATCCCATCCATAGAAGATATTTGATTCAAAATCGTAAATTATTTCATTTCAATAAATTATCTTATTACTATAGTTATCCATGACAGATACTAAAAAATCAGTATTCATTCAAGGACAACAAAGATATAAACTTTTCAGACAATTCCATTTTTAAATAAAAGGTTTTTCAAATGGCATTTTCCCAGGGTAACTCATTATTGAGCCCACACTGAAATGTATCTAAAACAAAAATCCAAAAAACTTCTTTTTTTGCGGATTTTATATCCGCCGTTGTTATCTGCAATATTAATTTTTTCTAAAACTCGCCATTGGAAGTCCTCTGGCTTGTGGTCTGTCTCCAAAAAATGTTTAACCAAGGGAGCTGTCATTTTCGATGTCCGGATAGCAGAACGATGTTCAGCAATCAGAATATGAACTGCTCTAGATGTCTCTCCGACATAGCCTAATTTACACGGGCATAAAATTAGATAAATGACATTCTGTGTCTTGCAATTCCATAAATGTTGTGCTTTAATAGTGTGTCCATTATGGACGAGGGTTTCACCTTCTAGGACTTGATCACATGAGTTGCAGGCTGAACATTTAAAGGTCCCTTTGATAGGTACAGTGCCATCAATAGATTTTTGAACAAAGGGGACATCTGATTTAAATCTGGAATGAACTATCATATCTTTCAGATTTTTATTCCTACGATGAGCGAACAGAGGTTTAGCTATCTTTTTTCTGCTTCTGGATTGCTATTTAGAATATGCCAATTTGCATTAACTATTTGTTTTACTTTAGCATTCAAAGAAGAATGTCTAGTGATGCAAACAAGTTGATCCATCTTTTTATGTGTATTATTTGAAAGGAGATGGTCTCTGTCATAGTAACGCGCTCTTTTATATGACTCCCTAACTAATCTGTGTGGATAACCACGTGTTAGAAATTTTTCTTTCATTTTTTCAGCTTGGAGGTCAAAATCTGATAGTTTAGTGCAATTACGACGTAACCTTAAAAATTGGGAAAAAGGGATACTATCTTTTTGGGAGCGCGGGTGATAACTTTTAAAATGAAGAATGGTATTTCTTGCCGTAGGTTTAGTGAACAAATCCACTTCTAGAATTCCAAGATTATGTTTAATAAGAATATCCAGGAATTCTACCTGTTGCATACTTGTATGGGCTGTGAATTTTAAGTTGATATCAGCAAGATTTAACCACATTAAAAATTCCCTTAAGTTATCTTCCCCATCGGTCCAGATAAAAAAGATGTCATCAATATATCTGGACCAATGGGAAACAGACTCAGAAAAAGGGGCAACTTCATTATGGATAAATTTCTTCTCAAACCAAGCCATATAGATATTAGCTATTGTTGGAGCTACTGACGCTCCCATACTTACTCCCTTTATTTGACGATACAATTGTTGGTCAAATTCGAAAGTATTTTCTGTGAGAACTACATGTAGACATTTCATAAGAAAAGGTTTAGAACATGGAATTTTGAATTCATCAATGAACCATTCAACTGACTCTAGTGCTTCCTTTTGAGGTATATTACTATAAAGGGATACTATAACAAGAGTAACCAAGATGTGAATAGCTGGGTTGAACTTGAGATTTTCTACCCTATTGATAATATCTCGAGTATCTTGAATAAAGGTATATACAAATATTGGATATTTTTCTAAACTGGTGTGGTGTCCTTTTGAAGTGCTTACACTGTATTACTGTTGGTTTTGTGCAACTGCTTTACACACTGCCTCTAAGATAAGCCTGACTGCTCGTGCCAAGCTACCAAGAGGGTGAGCAGGGGTAATTTTAGGAGTGTAACTCCCTTATCCTGACTAGAAGGAAGGGTCCCTACTTGGACAAGGTGCAAACCATTGCCAACTAGAGACCCCCATTTCTAACAAATACCATGCACCCTGCCTTATGAGGCATTAAGGTCTACTTTTGGATGACCTATTAATGTTTAAAAGGAAGATTTATGCCTGCTTAAAGGGGTTATTTTGACAGGTTGCGTTTGCAGTTTAACCTAAGCTTGGGTGGAATTTTAATTACGCCAGAGACATTGGAGTAATTTTGGTAATTCCACATTATTTTTTAATGGGGAATGACCTTTTATTACAAGATTACACCTGCTAATTAGGAGTAATTTGTGGGGAAAATCCTATAGCAAGATCACATTTAGTGAGCGCCAGCTATCTATTTGTGTTCTGTGGCATTTAGCACTGCTCCTTAGTGCTAAATGCATCCTTGGGTCCTTTTTGGACGCAAAGGTGCATTTTGCGCTAAGAAAATAGCACAAAATACAGGGAGTAAATTGGAGAATATCCTATCCTCGCTCGTTATTTGTTGACTGTCTCATTTAACGCTATTTCTTAGCGCCAAATACATCCTCTCATCCATTTTGGACATGTGGGATCATTTTGCACTAAGAAAATAGTGCTAAATGCTGGAAGTAAGTTGGGGAAAAATCCTACCCCAAGAGCACATTACACACTCCTTATTTGTGTTCTATTGCAATTAGTGCTATTTCTTAGCGCAAAATGCATCACACATCCAAAGAGGCAGTTTTTGGCTAAGGAATACCACTAAAGGCAGAATAACTCTTCTCACATAATAAGCATAATCTCACTGATTTCCTGGGTAGATCTGCATGATTATGGTACATGGAATGAAATGAGTTATGCACCACCCTCGTTTAAACCTGTACAGCCAGGTTACTGACCGTTGGCCTGCAGTCATGTTTAGCAATGTCACTTTAGTGGTGGCACAATATGTGCTGCAGTCCACGAGTGCCATTTAAATTATAGACCTGGGGTACATGTTGTACTATATACCAGGGGATTATCAGAAAGTTAAATGTGCAAATTAGGAGTATGGCCAATTCTAACACGTTTTAAGGCTAAAAGCATATGCACTGGGGCCTGGTTAGCAGAGTCTCAGTGCGCAGAGTCAAACAACCAGAAGCATCAGTCCAAACAAATGGGGTGATCATGCTAAAAAGTGACATTTTCGTACAGGCTGTATTAGAAAACATTGACATAATGCAAAGCGAACTGTGGGGAGCTTTCAGTGGCTCCCTGGACAATTATGTGCTCCCCAAAATGCATACAGTATACATTCACAAAGTCAGTTTTTTGTTTTTTGTTTTTCCTGGCACTTCTCTCCCCACTCAGTTAGTTGACTGAAACACTACTTTTATTGCACATATTACCGCAAGAAGTCGATTCTTATGAGTCTTAAAGTTACTTGATACAATATAAATCTTCTGTGCCTTTTTAAAGACAGGGAGTTAGTTGAATTGCAGATCGGGAGGTAACATATTTTTGAACCTTGCCCCCTTCAAAAGTAACATTCCTCCCAACTTTGGAGATGAGCTAATGTAAGACCTTTACCTCTAGGACTTCAAGTTAGACATCTGTAAGTAATTGGGTTATTAGTTATAGAGGATGACTTCCCACCTTAAGTAATAAACACAATCCTTGTCAGTGTGAACCACTAAAGTAACCTGAGCTCAAACCCTGGTACCTTGTGGTACAGAGCAGACAGGCTTAACTAAGGGACAATGTGTAGAATATTTATGCAGTATCAAAGCACTAATAAACTTTAATCCCAAACAATTTATGAAAATAGAGAATATTTTCTTAAATAAAATGACACCAACATGACAAAAGTCCAATTAAGGGAACCTGAGATATGAATTTTTAAGGTTTAAATTAAAATAGTGCCAAAAAGAGTTATGCCCAACAGGTTGTGGTAGACAGGGACCTAGGTGCAATTTTGGCCAAGTACAATGAAGCACGTGTCAGATACAGGGACCAGGTTCAAACCTGCTGAGGTTTCACCTTGCGACATAGTCTCAAAAATGTAAGTCAAAAATCTTCAGCAGGGCAAGGCAGCAGGCTGGAGCTGAAGAGGGCTGCAGGAGGTCAGATAGTCTTTGGAAGTGATCCTAGTGAAGCCATTAGTTTTTGGCATAAAAGCCAAGAGGGGCAGAAATTTGAGTTTCGCCCCTAGAAAAGTTGCCTTGTGCCCAGATAATTTTGGTACCGTCACTCAGTCAAGATTTCTACGTTTGCACTTAGTCACTTTTTTGGAGCTTGGAATCCTCCAGCTGGGTAAGTCTGCGAGCTGCAGCCGAAGAGGGATCCATGAGGCCAAATACCATTTCCGCAAGGTAGAGCTACAGAGGATTTGCTGTGGTCAAAAAGCTCCAAGCGGGAAACACCTCAATCTTCAGCCCAGCGACAACGCACATAACCAATCACAGCCCAAATTCATAATTTTTGTTGCAGACTGCTACCCCTAATGATAAATCACATCAATAAGTGCTGCGCAACAAGACAAAACATGAGCACCTCCTGGTTACTCATGCATAACAAGAAACCACAACGCACATAGGGGCACAGTGTTGGACTTGGCCCTTTTTGCAGGGTCATCCCTGAACTTTTTGCCTTCCTCCTAGCCTTTTTTCTGACCTGGTGTTGGTGGTTTTAGGACTCTGGGCACTTTAGCACTGCTGTCCAGTGTAAAGTGTGTGTGCTCTCTGTGGTAAACATGGTAAGATTGGTCTACACCTGTTTGGCATATTTAATTTACCTGTCAGTCCCTTGTAAAGTGGTATCTCATATACCCGGGGCTAGTAAATTAAATGCTACTGGTGGGCTTGCAGCACTGATTGCGCCACCCACCAAAGTAGCCTTTCAAACATGTCTCAGGCCTCTGCCATTGCAGGGCCTGTGCGCGCAGTGTTACAGCCGCTGTTACGTGGCACCTAAAGTGTGTGCCATGTCTGTGACCCCCCTTTTACTGCATGTCAGTCACCCCTAAGGTGGGCCCTAGCTAGCCCTATGGGCAGGGTGCATTGTAGGTAGAAGGTAGGACATGTACCTTAAGTGTGTGACATGTCCTGGTAGTGACAAACAGCCATTTTGGTTTCTCACTGCTGTGAGGCTGCCCTCTCATAGGAATGCATTGGGGATTCCCTGATAAGTGTTTCAGTGGTAATTCCTGATATGAGAGGAGCAGCGTGGTCAAGTTTGGTATGGTTGGAATAGTAATAACAAATGATGCGCAATGGTGTGCGCAGATTTATTATCACTATTTTAGAAATGACACTTCTAGAAGTTGGCATTTCTGTGTGCTATGTGTCTGTCTGCCTGATGTGGATTGCAGTCTGGCTTTGGAGTGACAGGGGCTGGTGAGGTGTGTGTGGCTCCAGGGAGGGCAGGGTGAGTCAGCGCTAGGCTGAATAGGGGATCTGCATTTGGAGTAGTGGGAGGAGTAGTCCCCTGACCCTGAATAAGTGTGTGACATGTCCTGGTAGTGGCAAACAGCCATTTTGGTTTCTCACTGCTGTGAGGCTGCCCTCTCATAGGAATGCATTGGGGATTCCCTGATAAGTGTTTCAGTGGTAAGTCCTGATATGAGAGGAGCAGCGTGGTCAAGTTTGGTATGGTTGGAATAGTAATAACAAATGATGCGCAATGGTGTGCGCAGATTTATTATCACTATTTTAGAAATGCCACTTCTAGACGTTGGCATTTCTGTGTGCTATGTCTGCCTGCCTGATGTGGATTGCATGTCTGGCTTTGGAGTGACAGGGGCTGGTGAGGTGTGTGTGGCTCCAGGGAGGGCAGGGTGAGTCAGCGCTAGGCTGAATAGGGGATAAGCATTTGGAGTAGTGGGAGGAGTAGTCCCCTGACCCTGAATAGGTCTGTGCCTGCCTGGGTGAATGCTGCCTCCGCCTCCCTGTGGTGTGTCTGATGACGAGCCCCCACCTGACAATAGGGAAGAGGAGCCCTGTACACAGAGAGATCCAAAACCCCCCAGAACCAGCTCAGGCTGGTTCCCCCAAGCCCTGTGCCAAGGGCAGACAAAAGGGAAAGGGTGTATAAATATTGGTGCTGGGACCCCATGAAAATGTTGTGCTTTTGTGCATCCTGGTGACTTGTTGCTACTGGGCCCCAGGAGGAACCGCCACGAGGGACTACCTCCCTGCTGGAGGGCCCTGTGAGCTGGCATCCCTGGGCCCAGCCTTTTCCCCTTGACCTGTGGAGTTCCAGCGCCTCATGAGCGCTGCATCTTTCTTTCTTGGCTCCAGGACGAGAGGAGCACTTCTGTT
Source organism: Calotriton arnoldi (assembly GCA_963921515.1). NCBI lineage: Eukaryota > Metazoa > Chordata > Amphibia > Caudata > Salamandridae > Calotriton > Calotriton arnoldi. Next base: position 17,303 of record CAWUFW010021140.1, read on the forward strand.
TTAATTTACAGCACTGGGCTGCGACGTGGGTATTCCCCCGCATTATGGGTGCTTCTGCAGCAGAGCGGGAGCCCACCCCGCACTGCCACTGCTGATAGAAGCGGGAGCCCACCCCGCATGGATGCCTTGCTAGCGGGAGCCTACCCCGTGTTTTGCCTGGGAAGCGGGAGCCCACCCTGTGCTTTGGTATCGCCGAAGTGACGCCGAGATCGGCGTGAAAGGAAGTCAGGTGCCATGCCTGACTGTGGGCGTGGCTAGGGCCGGAAGAGAAGTGCCAGCCGGAAGACAGTCCGAGTTGTGCCAGACGAAGGGTGGGAGCCTACCCCGCCTCCGTGCATGCCGAGAGGAGGAACGGAGACTTTGCTCCGTGAGAGGCCAGAGACCGGCGGGAGCTCACCCCGCCTTCAGGTGTCCAGCGGGAGCCTACCCCGCAGTGAGGAGCCTCCCCAAGAAGGAGACTGGAGCGGCCAAGAGACCAGAGACCTCACCCCGTGAGTAGAGGAGTGGGGGAGGAGCATCGTCGGTGCCTACGAAGGCCCGCGGAGTCTTGTGACCAAAGGAGCCCCAGTGAGGGGGGCTCCACGAAGCATTGTTGGTGCCGATCAAGGGCACCAGGAGCGAGCCCCGGTGAGTGGGGGCCGAGAGCGGAGCCGTGTGGGTGCTCCTGAGGTGCTGTGAGTGCCAGTGCCTGATTGCTTTTCCTCAGCTGTACCGCCGTTGCGGACAGCTGCAACGTGGGGCAAGTTTTGTGTGCAGAGTACTGGAGTGGGGCTCCCCAGGCACAGTGGTGCCATTGCCCATTTCTCAGCTGCACCGCGAGAGCGCGGGCAGCTACAACGACGGGGGCATATTGTTGTCCATGCCAGGAGGGGGTGAGATACACACCACGCCCCCAGCGCATTGCGCACTTTGTGTGGACTGCATAGGCAGCAAAAGGGCCAGTGAAGGGCCCAAGTACAAGCCCTGACATTTTGGACAAAGGGCATTTGAGCCCACAGAAGGCCAGTTGGCCTGGGTTCAACTTTATGGTGTAGATAGGGCGCAAGGCCCTAAGGTGATGTATGCACCTAATTAGTGTTATTGTGGTGCACTGCCAAATGTATGCATAATGTGTTTATGTTGATGGTTGCCAAATGTGATTTATGCCCAGGGTGTTTATGCCTCTGGTGTTTATGTTAATGTGTTCTATGCCTAATATGATTTATGCACCATGTATTGATGCAGACATAATGCGTTTATGTTGCAGGTGATAATGCTAAGTACAGTATTGTACCAATAGTTACTGGTTGTGTTTTATATGTGCTACTTGTGTTTTGTGATGGTTCTGACAGTGGCCCGATTGGCCCTGTCCTGTATATAATCCCCTGTGAATATTGCCCAGTGCCAGTTGGCACAGTGTATATTGTGTGATTATGATTCTAATGTGTTTTGGATAATACAAAGGCTATTTTTTATATAACCTTGTGTGGAGTTTCTTTTGTGGTGTGCCTAGTGTGTTGCTGCTGTATGTGGGTGTTGCGCAAACGCTTTACACATTGCCTCTGGGATAAGCCTGATTGCTCGTGCCAAGCTACCAAGGGGGTGAGCAGGGGTTATCTTCAGCGTGTAACTCCCTTACCCTGACTAGAGTGGTGGTTTCTGCCTGGCTTAGGCGCATGCCCTAGCCAACCAGAAATCCCATTTCTAACATTGGTTGTCAGCGGTGAGGATAGGACTTGCGTTGCGCAGTACCACAGCGACAACTGGTTGCACTACAAACTCTGCATTTAGAGAATCACATGTTTGGGGATTATTTTTCCTGAGTTTTATTTCTCCTTAAAAGTGTAATTTTTTAATTGTGTATTCCTGCTTCAGCTCTTGCACCTAGGTCTCCCGTGTTGCACCTGTGTATTTGGTGCCTTGCCAAAATGGAATCTGCCTTTATTATAACAGATCTGTGCAGACACAGTATGTTGGAGTTGAGGGGGTTCTGTGAGGAGAGAGACATAGCAGTGAGTGGGTGGGACACCCAGCTAGACCTCCAGGAAATCCTACTCCAGTGGCAACAGAAAATATGGGCATTGGAGGACCAGGAGAGGGAGGGTTCCCAGTCCGCATACTAAGAGGGTAGTGGGTCTGAGGGTAACCCTGAAGAGTCTGAAGAGGAGGAAGAAGATGACAGGGCAGGGACGCCAGTAGAGAGTGAGGACCCCATAGATAGGGAGTCCCTTGCTGGGTCCAGTGCTGGGGGCAGTGCCCCATCCCTTTCTCTGTCCCCAGAGGAGTGGGTAGATAGGAGGGAAGAAAGGGAGCATGAGCTGGCTTTACAGAAGCTCCAGAAGGAGAGCCATGAGAATATGGAGGCTCAGAAATTGGAGTTGGAGCATAGGAAGTTAGCCTTAGAGGAGAAAAAGGCCTTGTTGGCCCAGGAGTTGAGTCTCAAGGCGTTGGGCCTTGAAGAGAAAAAGCTAGAGACTGAGAGGGTCCTAGCGCAGGAGAGGATGGCGGAGGCAGAGAGGGCCTTCACCAGGGAGAAACTAGCTCTGGAGGGTAGATTATCCCCTGAGTGCAGTTTTAGTTGTCTGGATTCACCAGTGAGGGTGGGGTCCAGTGGTGGCAGCAATATTGAGTCCAGTGCAGGAAGTCCCACTCCCAGATCCCAGAGTATGGTGCCTGGTTCTCAGGAAGAGGGGTACAGGTTGAGGTTCAGGGGCAGTAGAAAACTGCCTCACCAGTCTTGGGGGGAGTTTGTGGATGAGTGTTGTGATGCACTGGAGGATTTGGTGATGGGTAGCAAGGCAAATGATTTTGAAGGGCTGTTCAAACTGGTGAGAGCACATGTTCCGTAATTGTTTTCCGGGGTTGCGCCAACACCTGTTGGAGTGTGAGTTCTCTGATCCCAGGGAACTTGCACGGGAGGCAGACCTCTGGGTGGTTGCCAGAGGGTCTGAAGAGGCATTGGGGAGTGACCCTAAGAGGAGTGGCTCAGGTATCTTCCAGCCCAGAGTGGTGGGAGAGGTTCAGAGTAGCCGAGCTAGGTCCCGTTGTAGTGGGAAGGTTGTAGGGCCTTACGTCCTGTCTCCTTGGAGAAGAGTGAGACTGGGATATGTCCCGAAAGTGCCCAACCTCAGTCTCAGGGCCTGGATGGTTCCTTAAGGGAACGCCAGGTAGGGAGCCTAAGCTGTACTAGTAGTCCATTTGAGGGGGATCTCCTAGTGTCAGGAGAACCTGGAGTGTCTGTAAGCAGGCCTCCATCAGTTCTGGTGTCTGGCAGTGCCACTCCTAAGTGGAGGGTGCAGAAGTCCAGATTGAGGGGTGAGAGGGGGAAAGAGTCCCAGTGGAAGAACCAGTGGGTCAGGGGCCAGCCAGAAGGGCTGAGTCTCCAAGGAATGACCATGGTGATACCACTTCTGTCCTGGGGATCTTCACGCACTGTCAGATGGACAGGGGTCGGGAGATCTGCGCCAGGCAGACTGTCACACGACACATGAGTTAGGTGTTACCCTCGGGGGGCATGTGTGCTCCCAAGGAAGTCCTGGTGTGCCGGGCAAGTGTTCAACCGCAGGGTTCAGTCCCTGGGTTGGGAGGCCCGGTACAGGTTATGCCTGACCTGGAGGGAAGGACAACTGTAATCAGTGTCCTGAACGATGTAGCTTCTAGGGGTACCACTCCAGTTGGGAGGGTGCAGAACTCTGGAAGGGGGTGCAGAGGGAGGGAGTCCTCGCCTCTGACCCCGGTGCAATCTGAGGGTTTGGATCCCAGGTTGGTAGATCAGTTTCAGGGTCAAGGCCCTGAACTGGTGGGAGAGTTGTGTTCTGATGTTGCCTCTCATAGGAGGAGAGTGCGGAACCCCAGAAGGAGAGGTAGGGGGAGGAGAGCCTCGCCCGTGACTTCTGGTCAGCCTGAGGGTGCGGACCCTAGGTTGGAGGATAAGTGGGAGCTTAGAACTGCACTGATGAGAGGAAGAGTGGAGAATGGTTACTCTGTGGATTGGCCAGGACCAGAGACATGTGGATGGCCTAGGGCCTGGTCCTGGCCACAGACAGCTAGGGAGTACCAGTGGGGTAGCCTAGTTGGTCCTGGGAGCTTTGACAGAGGGAACCACATGGGTTCAGAGTGGCGTAGAACTGGAAGGTGTCCCTGCAGTTGCGGGCCCGCGTCCGTGTTCTATCGCCTGAAGCAGGGAAGCCCATCAAGGTGGTGATTGGTCTACCCTGCATTTTGGCTGGAAGGGGGTTGTGTTGGACTGGGCCCTTTTTGCAGGGTCATCCCTAAACTTTTTGCCTTCCTCCTAGGCTTTTTTCTGACATGGTGTCGGTGGTTTTAGGACTCTGGGCACTTTAGCACTGCTGTCCAGTGTAAAGTGCGTGTGCTCTCTGTGGTAAACATGGTAAGATTGGTCTACACCTGTTTGGCATATTTAATTTACCTGTCAGTCCCTTGTAAAGTGGTATCTCATATACCCGGGGCTGGTAAATTAAATGCTACTGGTGGGCTTGCAGCGCTGATTGCGCTACCCACCAAAGTAGCCTTTCAAACCTGTCTCAGGCCTCTGCCATTGCAGGGCCTGTGCACACAGTGTTACTGCCGCTGTGACGTGGCACCTAAAGTGTGTGCCATGTCTGTGACCCCCCTTTTATTATGTCAGTCACCCCTAAGGTAGGCCCTAGCTAGCCCTATGGGCAGGGTGCATTGTAGGTAGAAGGTAGGACATGTACCTTAAGTGTGTGACATGTCCTGGTACTGACAAACAGCCATTTTGGTTTCTCACTGCTGTGAGGCTGCCCTCTCATAGGAATGCATTGGGGATTCCCTGATAAGTGTTTCAGTGGTAATTCCTGACATGAGAGGAGCAGCGTGGTCAAGTTTGGTATGGTTGGAATAGTAATAACAAATGCTTCGCATTGGTGTGCGCATATTTATTATCACTATTTTAGAAATGCCACTTCTAGAAGTTGGCATTTCTGTGTGCTATGTGTCTGCCTGCCTGATGTGGATTGCATGTCTGGCTTTGGAGTGACAGGGGCTGGTGAGGTGAGTGGGGCTCCAGGGAGGGCAGGGTGAGTCAGCGCTAGGCTGAATAGGGGATCTGCATTTGGAGTAGTGGGAGGAGTAGTCCCCTGACCCTGAATAGGTCTGTGCCTGCCTGGGTGAATGCTGCCTCCACCTCCCTGTGGTGTGTCTGATGACGAGCCCCCACCTGACAATAGGGAAGAGGAGCCCTGTACATAGAGTGCTCCAAAAAAAAACAGAACCAGCTCAGGCTGGTTCCCCCAAGCCCTGTGCCAAGGGCAGACAAAAGGAAAAGGGTGTATAAATATTGGGGCTGTGACCCGATGAAAATGTTGTGCTTTTGTGCATCCTGGTGACTTGTTGCTGCTGGGCCCCAGGAGGAACCGCCACGAGGGACTGCCTCCCTGCTGGAGGGCCCTGTGAGCTGGCCTGCCTGGGCCAGCCTTTTCCCCTTGACCTGTGGGGTCCCAGCGCCTCGTGAGCGCTGCATCTTTGTTTCTTGGCTCCAGGACGAGAGGAGCGCTTCTGTTTTAATTTACCAAAGGGGATGATGGACGGAGCGTTAGATCAAATCAAACACTCACCCCCAGTCAACTGATCTGGGTATAATCCATCATCATTCTTTAGCTCACTCCACCACCCCAGTTCAGACATGTTCATATGCAAATCAGTCTGACCCTGTGCCTCATGGGAACAGTCCAGCACCGAACTGCCAAGCCATGTCTTCCCTGGACCGGAAACAAGCATCCTGGGACCGGTTTCGGGTTCAAAACCCTCATCAGCCAGGCTATCTTGAATCCAGTGGCAAAGTGAGCAAGGGACCCACGTCTGGGCATACCCTTCCAACTTAAGGCGAACAAAGCGATACCAAAGGGGATGATGGACGGAGCGTTAGAGCAAATCAAACACTCACCCCCAGTCAACTGATCTGGGTATAATCCATCATCATTCTTTAGCTCACTCCACCACCCCAGTTCAGACATGGCCATATGCAAATCAGTCTGACCCTGTGCCTCATGGGAACAGTCCAGCACCAAACTGCCAAGCCATGTCTTCCCTGGACCGGAAACAAGCATCCTGGGACCGGTTTCGGGTTCAAAACCCTCATCAGCCAGCCTATCTTGAATCCAGTGGCAAAGTGAGCAAGGGACCCACGTCTGGGCATACCCTGCCAACTTAGGGCGAACAAAGCGATACCAAAGGGGATGATGGATGGAGCGTTAGAGCAAATCAAACACTCACCCACAGTCAACTGATCTGGGTATAATCCATCATGATTCTTTAGCTCACTCCACCACCCCAGTTCAGACATGGCCATATGCAAATCAGTCTGACCCTGTGCCTCATGGGAACAGTCCAGCACCGAACTGCCAAGCCATGTTTTCCCTGGACCGGAAACAAGCATCCTGGGACCGGGTATGCCCAGACGTGGGTCCTTTGCTCACTTTGCCACTGGATTCAAGCTAGCCTGGCTGATGACGGCTGAATAGCCAGAAACCGGTCCCAGGATGCTTGTTTCCGTTCCAGGGAAGACATGGCATGGCAGTTCGGGCTGGACTGTTCCCATGAGGCACAGAGTCAGCCTGATTTGCATATGGCCATGTCTGAACTGGGAGTGGTGGAGTGAGCTAAAGAATGATGATGGATTAAACCCAGATCAGTTGACTGGGGGTGAGTGTTTGATTAGCTCAAACGCTCTGTCCATCATCCCTTTGGTATCGCTTGTTCGCCCTAAGTTGGCAGGGTATGCCCAGACGTGGGTCCCTTGCTCACTTTGCCACTGGATTCAAGTTAGCCTGGCTGATGACGGCTGAATAGCCAGAAACCAGTCCCAGGATGCTTGTTTCCGGTCCAGGGAAGACATGGCTTGGCAGTTCGGGCTGGACTGTTCCCATGAGGCACAGGGTCAGACTGATTTGCATATGGCCATGTCTGAACTGGGGTGGTGGAGTGAGCTAAAGAATGATGATGGATTAAACCCAGATCAGTTGACTGGGGGTGAGTGTTTGATTAGCTCAAACACTCCGTCCATCATCCCCTTTGGTATCGCTTTGTTCGCCCTAAGTTGGTAGGGTATGCCCAGACGTGGATCCCTTGCTCACTTTGCCACTGGATTCAAGCTAGCCTGGCTGATGACGGCTGAATAGCCAGAAACCGGTCCCAGGATGCTTGTTTCCGGTCCAGGGAAGACATGGCTTGGCAGTTCGGGCTGGACTGTTCCCATGAGGCACAGGGTCAGACTGATTTGCATATGGCCATGTCTGAACTGGGGTGGTGGAGTGAGCTAAAGAATGATGATGGATTAAACCCATATCAGTTGACTGGGGGTGAGTGTTTGATTAGCTCAAACGCTCCGTCCATCATCCCCTTTGGTATCGCTTTGTTCGCCCTAAGTTGGCAGGGTATGCCCAGACGTGGGTCCCTTGCTCACTTTGCCACTGGATTCAAGCTAGCCTGGCTGATGACGGCTGAATAGCCAGAAACCAGTCCCAGGATGCTTGTTTCCGGTCCAGGGAAGACATGGCTTGACAGTTCGGGCTGGACTGTTCCCATGAGGCACAGGGTCAGACTGATTTGCATATGGCCATGTCAGAACTGGGGTGGTGGAGTGAGCTAAAGAATGATGATGGATTAAACCCAGATCAGTTGACTGGGGGTGAGTGTTTGATTAGCTCAAACGCTCCGTCCATCATCCCCTTTGAGTATCGCTTTGTTCGCCCTAAGTTGGCAGGGTATGCCCAGACATGGGTCCCTTGCTCACTTTGCCACTGGATTCAAGCTAGCCTGGCTGATGACGGCTGAATAGCCATAAACCGGTCCCAGGATGCTTGTTTCCGGTCCAGGGAAGACATGGCTTGGCAGTTCGGGCTGGACTGTTCCCATGAAGCACAGGGTCAGACTGATTTGCATATGGCCATGTCTGAACTGGGGTGGTGGAGTGAGCTAAAGAATGATGATGGATTAAACCCAGATCAGTTGACTGGGGGTGAGTGTTTGATTAGCTCAAACGCTCCGTCCATCATCCCCTTTGGTATCGCTTTGTTTGCCCTAAGTTGGCAGGGTATGCCCAGACGTGGGTCCCTTGCTCACTTTGCCACTGGATTCAAGCTAGCCTGGCTGATGATGGCTGAATAGCCAGAAACCGGTCCCAGGATGCTTGTTTCCGGTCCAGGGAAGAAATGGTTTGGCAGTTCGGGCTGGACTGTTCCCATGAGGCACAGGGTCAGACTGATTTGCATATGGCCATGTCTGAACTGGGGTGGTGGAGTGAGCTAAAGAATGATGATGGATTAAACCCAGATCAGTTGACTGGGGGTGAGTGTTTGATTAGCTCAAACGCTCCGTCCATCATCCCCTTTGGTATCGCTTTGTTCGCCCTAAGTTGGCAGGGAATGCCCAGACGTGGGTCCCTTGCTCACTTTGCCACTGGATTCAAGCTAGCCTGGCTGATGACGGCTGAATAGCCAGAAACCGGTCCCAGGATGCTTATTTCCAGTCCAGGGAAGACATGGCTTGGCAGTTCGGGCTGGACTGTTCCCATGAGGCACAGGGTCAGACTGATTTGCATATGGCCATGTCTGAACTGGGGTGGTGGAGTGAGCTAAAGAATGATGATGGATTAAACCCAGATCAGTTGACTGGGGGTGAGTGTTTGATTAGCTCAAACGCTCCGTCCATCATCCCCTTTGGTATCTCTCTGTTTAAATTTACAGCACTGGGCTACGACGTGGGGATTCCCCCGCATTATGGGTGGTTCTGCAGCAGAGCGGGAGCCCACCCCGCGCTGCCGCCGCTGATAGAAGCGGGAGCCCACCCCGCATGGATGCCTTGCTAGCGGCAGCCTACCCGGCGTTTTGCCTTTGAAGCAGGAGCCCACCCCGCGCTTTGGTATCGCCGAAGTGACGCCGAGATCGGCGCGAAAGGAAGCCAGGCGCCCATGCCTGACTGTGGGCGTGGCCAGGGCCGCAAGGGAAGTGCCAGCCGGAAGACAGGCAGAGTTGTGCCGGACAAAGGGCGGGAGCCTACCCCGCCTCCGTGCACGCCGAGAGGAGGAATGGAGACTTCGCTCCGTGAGAGGCCAGAGACTTGTGGGAGCCCACCCCGCCTTCAGTTGTCCAGCGGGAGTCTACCCCGCAGTGAGGAGCCTCCCCAAGAAGGAGACCGGAGCGGCCAAGAGACCAGAGACCTCGCCCTGTGAGTAGAGGAGTGGGGAGGAGCGTCGTCGGTGCCTACGAAGGCCCGCGGAGTCTTGTGACCAAAGGAGCCCCAGTGAGGGGGGATCCATGAAGCTTTGTTGGTGCCGATCAAGGGCATCAGGAGCACGCCCCGGTGAGTGGGGGCCGAGAGCGGAGCTGTGCGGGTGCTACCGAGGCACCGTGAGTGCCAGTGCCTGATTGCTTTTCCTCAGCTGTACCGCCGTTGCGGATAGCTGCAACGTGGGGCAAGTTTTGTGTGCAGAGTCCCGGAGTGGGGCTCCCCAGGCACAGTGGTGCCATTGCCCATTTCTCAGCTGCACCGCGAGAGCGCGGGCAGCTACAACGACAGGGGCATATTGTCCATGCCAGGAGGGGGTGAGATACAAACCACGCCCCCAGCGCATTGCGCACTTTGTGTGGGCTGCATAGGCAGCAAAAGGGCCAGTGAAAGGCCCCAGTACAAGCCCTGACATTTTGGTCAAAGGGCATTTGAGCCCACAGGAGGCCAGTTGGCCTGGGTTCAACTTTATGGTGTAGATAGGGCGCAAGGCCCTAAGGTGATGTATGCACCTAATTAGTGTTATTGTGGTGCACTGCCAAATGTATGCATAATGTGTTTATGCTGATGGTTGCCAAATGTGATTTATACCCAGGGTGTTTATGCCTCTGATGTTTATGCTAATGTGTTCTATGCCTAATATGATTTATGCACCATGTATTGATGCAGACATAATGCGTTTATGTTGCAGGTGATAATGCTAAGTACAGTATTGTACCAGTAGTTACTGGTTGTGTTTTATATGTGCTACTTGTGTTTTGTGATGGTTCTGACAGTGGCCCGATTGGCCCTGTCCTGTATATAATCCCCTGTGAATATTGCCCAGTGCCAGTTGGCACAGTGTATATTGTGTGATTATGATTCTAAAGTGTTTTGGATAATACAAAGGCTATTTTTTATATAACCTTGTATGGAGTTTCTTTTGTGGTGTGCCTAGTGTGTTGCTGCTGTATGTGGGTGTTGCGCAAACGCTTTACACATTGCCTCTGGGATAAGCCTGACTGCTCGTGCCAAGCTACCAAGGGGGTGAGCAGGGGTTATCTTCAGCGTGTAACTCCCTTACCCTGACTAGAGTGGTGGTTTCTGCCTGGCTTAGGCGCATGCCCTAGCCAACCAGAAATCCCATTTCTAACACACAGCAAATACAAACTCTATCAATCAAGCACTTGCCGATAGTGCAGCATGCTACCTGTCTGGTAAAGCTCTTCAGCACCCTGGCATTGAGTAAGAAGAGCTTAGACATTAAAATAGAATACACTTCTAATTATAAGAGAGGTGGTATCATCTGTATTATTCTCAGGTCACACAAGAGTTTGTACTAATTTGTCACAGAACAAAAACTGACACAGTGGGTTTCATCAAAATTCACAAGCATTGTGCTTTATTTATAAATATGAGATAGGATTTAAATGCAGATCATTCAAAATGGTGGCAAATGCAGGGATGCAGGTTTTTGGGGGACAGCAGATTGCCATTCCTGCACATGTATATTCAAGATGCTGAAATCGCAACTCCCTGTGCTTTAAAAGGAGAAAGGCTGTGCGTTAATATTTGCAGTAGATGGTAGTTGGCCACAAATAATAATGTCACTATTCTATAATTTAAACTAGCCCCAACACCTGGTAGCTATGTCACAGAGCAGGCATGCTTTGCTTAAAAAATGTTTTACCAAAACAGTTAAATAGTCAAATACACAGTATAATTAAAATCCTGCTCTAATTTATGAAAATAGTTAACATTCTAATGAACTCAATGATACCAAAATAACAAAAATTCAATAAGGAGAACCAGAGATTGTAGTGCAGTTCCTATAGTACCCCTGCAGGACCTGCGCTTTTGGATAACATACACTGTGGGCCTGGTGGCAGACTGATTCTGAGCACCCCCACCGCGTATGTTAGCCTGTTTTGCATTAGCTAGCTCACAGTGCCACTAGAATTTCCTTTTTATCAGAGAGATTAGTTTTTGGCAACCTCAGAACACGGCAACCCTGATTCCTCAGACTCGTGGAAACAATGTACTACTTTTCGCTCAGTCACTCGTGCTTGCTCATTTGGTCTCAGAGAGTTACACAGAAGAAACAGTCGAGCGTGTTTACAATAAGAATTTATTGCACAGTTGTTCTTCTAGTATAAAATATATGTGCTGCGACAACTGTTAAACAGTAGCAGAGATATATGATCAGCAGTACAGTGAATAAAAAGGATAGTACAGTTCTACTATTTTGCAATAGTCATAAACATATACATGAATATAAAATGCATTTATAAAATAAAGCGCATACTCCTACGATGCCTGTCTAGATGTACCTAAGTGTACCTAGCATGTGAGTAGGTGCGAAAGAAGCCAAGAATCCCACTAGGATTTAGTCAAACCCCATTACCTGAATAATGAGAGTGTGGGACCTCGTCCTGGTCTCGAGTTGGACACCCACGCAAGGGATGACTAGACCACTGTCAGCTGGAGCGACTGCATGCAGGAGCCTCAGCGTCTCTGGTCAGTGTGTCGGCCTGGAAGTCTCGGTTCCCTCTAACTACTGATAGCAAGAGGTGCTGTATTTATACAGAAAAGTATAGAGTCCCTTTGTCCCTAGTGTTAGCCATTGTTGGGTATGAAGATGACGTATGGGATGAACCGGTTACGTAGATGTTTATGCAGGTGGATCCTAGCCCCTGCCTGGTTTCCTAGAACTCTTATGAATATTTAATCATACTGGATGAGCACATCTAAGATGGTATAGGAGGCCATTGTTCGGGAAAAACCCTCCTTCTGTACCCAAACCACAGTCTAGATAAGGTTCAGCCCTCAGCGCCCGTTATTGTGGAGAATAGGGAACTAATGTAGGTGAAAGATTATGCCTATATTAGGGCATCTATATGAAACATAACACCCACTCCTCTTAATAGTCAACAATAATAAACAATGACAGCAAACTACTAATTCATACTAGGTGGTAGCGCATATAATTGTCAGTGAGCCACATAAAAACATTTTTAAAATTTTAAAAGCATATTAAAAACATTTCTAAGAGGGGAAAAATGTGTAGAGTCAGTTTTTGAATTTGTACTTAAGCTAAAGGTCTAGCTGAGTTCATTTATAGAATTTAAAACTCGTACAAGCGTTTTAGAAGGCCATGCTTTCTCTAGCGATAGTGTCAATTTAGTAGGAAATGTTCCAAATTTAATCAGAGTTGAAATGAAAAAGAAAACTCCGAATACTTTCCCAGCACATGATGAGCCAATTGAAGATTAAGTGTCCTGGCTGGGAGACGCAACATCACAGTCACTTGATGTAGGGACAGGAATTGTAATATTTCACACAGTAAGTCAATGGAGCACAGATGATATTCAGTGCTGCCCATAGTTGGCATATCGGCAGCCGGTGCTGTAGTCGATACCTCAGTGCACGTAGTGCTAGTTGTAGCGCTTGTGCTGGTGTCAGCGCTAGTGGTGGCTGAGCTGATGCTCACCCCAGTTGTAGCAAAAGGCACTTGTGGGTTTTCAAGGAATGCATTCATCAGGATAGGAATATGCTGGGGACACAGCCGAGCGTGGGACCTCAGCGGTTCCAGCCTCGTGTTCAAGTCCGCAGGCGTTTCCGACTCGAGTGTCAGACAAATGTCCAACACGCATTCTTCACCGCAAAACAGGCATTGAAGAACAGGTAAGATGCAGTCCATCCAGACTGGTCTAAACGATAAGAACCAAGAAGCACTCAGTTCTCGTAGGCGAGGCACGCCCAGATGTTGTACCATGCGCTCACGGTATCAACGTTTCAGAAGAGCTTTCACCATTTCGTTCGTGATTGGCCGTCCATTGCGTATCAGGAAAATGACGATCAGGATTCCAGCTATTAAAAGCAGTATCAGAGGTAAACCTCCAAAGATGCTTCCAAATACGGAGTGTATAAAATTTGGGATAACTCCGAGGACTGTTTGGAAGGTGCTTAGAAAACCTGACCCTATGGTCTTAAATAGGTGTACAATACCACTCGTATCAGACATGTTAAAGATACGACCCACCATTTCTTCGAAATGAAAGGGGCAGTTTGTACGAATAAGTGCCTGTATCTCGGTCGAGGTCCTTGCAACTTGAAGATCAAAGGTCTCTCGAGTGAAGGTTAAGGGTACAGTTTTCTGCAAAAGCATGGCTTTCATTCTGCTCAAAGTGTCAAATTTTATAAAAGATATCTCTAACGAAGGCCACAAAGGCGCCTCTCTCACTGTACTTCTTGGGGGAAACAATACTTGCATACAGCAAGTAACCCTGGCATTCACAGTGACCAGATAGGCGATGCTTGGAAGCATGCCACAGCAACCTTGTTCATTCAGCATCAAGTAACTCCCATTCGAGAGTAACTCAAAAACTGGTGTGATCACAGCAGCTGGAGTTCCTTTAATGTGGCAAGGCAGATTCGCCACCGAACCATTACAAGCTCCATGTAAAATAATGTCCTGACACATGAGAGAGCCGCTTAAAGCGTTCTTATAGTTTGTACCACTCAGAAACACGTCACGATCCCCACTCCGGCATCGAAATCTATATGGTAATTCCCAGGATTCCTTAATATATTCTTTACCCAATTTTTCATATCCACCTGCCTGCCTTTGCTCAAGGCAATACTGAAACTGAAAGGTCGTGACCGGGAGAGTGATATGGCTGTGGATTAGCCATTCTGTTGATGGTGATTCCGCCACTGTGAATGGTAGCCTGTCCAGTTTTTCAATACGCAGCATTGTATATTTATCTCCCCTTTGTGCCATTTCTATCTGTGTCTCTGTTAGATTGTATTCAGAAAACAGAGACGTACTGTTTATAAAACGCCAAGGCACAAAGCCTGCACGCAAAGATTACAGGGTCCAGCTTAATAACATAATAGAACGTAACTGAGATTGTCCATGTTGTAATATGGCTAAATCCTGTTCCAGTATGTTGATAGCAGAAGATACAATGTTGCCCAATGAATATATCCTGGAGGTCAAAGTTGTTAACCCATTATCTACCACAGCTAAAGCTTTTCTAAGTTTATACGGTCTATTTCCCTTATTCTCTCTGCGGCCTCTTGTTGGGAAATCTTCCAGTTTTCATTATAGGCAGCATAAATGCCTGCATATATGAAATGTTTATGACGTGTTTTCCTGGGTCCTAGTAAAAGTCCCTAAGATCCATGTCAAGTGAGAGTAAAGATAAGTGTTGTTTCACTTCTGCAAGTGTTGAGGTTTCTAGCCAACCGAGGCACAACTTCCCAACACTATAGGATGTCACTACCCCTGGATGTTCTCTCTGTACATAACGTGGGTCTGGCCTATGGATACTGAGTCCCTCGGTGATGTTCAGGAATCGCTTATGACAGCTATTTGTGTCTAAGGGCCAAACCACCCACTGTTTCCAATTTGGGTCTGTTCTATTGTACTTTAAGATGTCATCCACTGTTGCCCCTTCTTTTGTAGTTGAATTCTGCCACCCTCCATATTTCGGTGTTGGAAACCTAGGGGTGTTCAGGTCCTTGCTCTTGGCTAGTCCAAGACAGGATGTCTGTTGCACAGTATCATTTAAAAAGATCACCTGCTGTGGAATGAGGCATGCTCTAAATAGTGCCTCTGTACCCTGGACTTGCCAGTCCCTTGAACCCCAAACTGATTTTAAGTCAATTTCGTCTTTCCATAGGTCAAAACCCTGTTCAGACAATTGGGCCAAAAAGGAAGCAGAGTAAATCTGTTTAGTGTTTGTCAACATAATTTTCAGTGCTGATGTTGGTGCAACCTTGTAGTAATATGAGGCTGGATCTGTGGTGTTAAACCCTGAAAAGAATGAAAATTTCTGTGCAAACGTTTGTGAACTACTTTTTGGTGGTGTTGGGCAATGTTCCCACTGATGGTACTCAAAAACATTCCTAGGTGAAATGGATTTGTGCAGGAAATGATGACCATAATGTTGGTAACAGTACAATGTGTCATAATCTGAAGAACCCTCTAACATTTCATTATTGGAAAATGCAGCAGTTTTCTCTAAATCAAACAACATGTTATTAATTGTTTAAGAGTCCCAATCATCAGAAAATGTACTAGAGGTAATGATATCACTTATTGAAATGTTAAATACATGATTAATTTTTAAAAGCTCGGTCGGACCGAATATGTTAAAATCAACCTTGTCCCATACTATGCCATCCGGTATAGGAACTGCTGTAATGTTCACTGATGACAAGTTTCTTTGATCACGATGTGATGATGGATATGGCTTCAGTAGTATGTTGACCTTTTGGGCTGTGGAACTTTGTTGAAGATAGCGTCCATTAATAAGCATACTAAAAGTTAGTACTAAGCCAAGCCAGAAAAGAAAAAACAATATCCCAGAAATTAACCAGAGTTCAATCCAAGGCGATACCAGGTATGTCTTTTTTAGAAAGTGAAGAAAGTTCTTTATTTGCTGCTTGAATGGCGTTTTGGCTGGCGTCGTTTCCGGCTCGCTTGGATCCAGAGAAAACGTATCAAAGTTCATGAAATAGCCAGAAGCAGTTCGATCAATTGAAGAATATTGCATCGGGATTAGTTGAAATGTTATTTGGCTCTTGACGAGGCATGTTGACGTAGACTTCTGTATTAGGTCTAATTTCAACTTGTGAATTAATCTGATGTTCATTTTGAATTTGAATGTCTCGTTCAAGTGGAACAAGTTCCATAGCATTGTTGCTTAGTTCTTCATTCCTTGCAGGTGGCTCTTTAAAAGTGATGAGTCTTTCTGTATGAACTTCTTGGACTGTAGCGAGAGGAGGGCGTCTGCTACTGTGGAGACCACAAGGCCTACTGCTTATTATCGGCCACATAGTGTGGTTTGATTAAGTCGATTGAGACAAATCTTTTCTCCTTTTTCCCGGCAAGAGGCGGCAAAAGTACAGTTCTTGTTCCTTGTACTGCAAGGACTGGTACAGGTGTTCTGTATGAAGGTCCAAATTCCTTTTTGTCTGCAATTTTCTCTCTGACCAGATCACCGACTTTTGGAATCCAGACAGGTCTTGCCGTGTCTGCCTTGACTTCCCCAGTGGCGGTCTGCTTTAGTCGGACATTTCTTTGTTTTGTCCTGGATTCATTTAGATCCTGTAAAACAGCCAAACGATCATGGATATCAAATGGTTTTTCATCCGCCACTGCGCCTTCACAATCAAGATCAGGTACCCACATTTGTGTCCCAAAGAGGAATTCATATGGAGTGACACCCCCTAGAGAGTTTCTTGGCTGGTTGTTTAACGCCCACTGTACCCCATAAAGGTGTTTGACCCAACTACCGCCCTTGCCTAATAACCTAGCTGTTAAAGATTGCTTTCCTCTCCACAACCAAATTTCCCTCGGGATGGTACGGAGAGGAGTACCGCAATGCTAAGCCCATTCCTTCCATGGCCTCTTTGTAAGCCCGAGAGCTAAACGCAGGGCCGCGGTCAGAATGTAACGTGCTAACTGCGTATGTGCTGATAAAGACTTGCAAATCTTTGATAACAGTTTGAGCGTCAGCCGAGCGCTGAGGCCATACCCATAGGAATCTTGAGCAGGAATCCACTGCAACCATGATATATTTGTAAGCCCCGTCCGTTTGTAAGGGGCTGCAGTGGTCCAAGTACACACATGCAAGAGGTTTGTCTGATTTTAATAATGGCGTCTGTGCGGGTTTTGCTACTGTGGAGCCTTTCATCTGCTGGCAGATGTCGCAATTCAAGACATAGTCTTTAGTTTGCTTAGTTAACCCTGGCCACCAATAGCGCTGTTTCAGTTAAGAAATAGTTGCTGTAACGCCTGTGTGCGCAGAGCCCAAACCCTCGTGTGCTGCGAGTATTAAACCTTGCCTACGATCCATATTTGGTTTTACTCTATCCCCCACTCCAGGAATCTGAGCATATGGAATGTTACTTGCATCTAACTTGTAGGAGTATTTGAGTGAAACATTTTTAGGTACTGCTGTGCTGCCTTTGCGTGAAGCAATGACAGCTACCATAATATCACCGTCTATTCTTGTTTTGGAACGAGTGAGTGCAGCTACGGAAGCCGTGCGAACACCCAATGAATTCCCTTCAACGTGAACGCCATCACGCTGATGACTCAGTGTATGGATCACGTGAGTCCTTGGTAGCTCGTTTTTCAACTCTGCTACCTGTTCCCATAGCATTTTATGCTTAATTGTGCCACCTTTCGCATCTTTAAACCCGCTTTGCTCCCAATGGTATAGGTATTAATTATATGACTGAACACAGTAAAACGAATCACACACTATTAGTGTGGGGAATTCGTGATCCGTAATTACAAGTGCCAGTATCAGTGCTTTTAACTCTGCCAACTGTGCCGTGCAGTCTCCTAGCGATTGCGTTTTTGTGCAACTCGGATAGAACTATCCATCCTGCATGCGACCTTTAATGATAGCACATGCTGCGCTGTATTGCTGCTTACTTCCTATGGCCGGTTGCGCAGATCCGTCAGTATAAATAATATATTCATACTGATCGAGAGGCAAGATTTCATTTGGTAGAGGATATTCGTGTTCATATTGCAGGAATGCCTGTGTTTTTAAACTTGGATCAAATCTGTATTCAACGTCCGTTGCAGTAAGAGAATTAGCCCATTGTATCCATCTCGGATGTAAGGCTTTAGCATTAGGAATGCTAGCCTTTGTAACAGCCTCTAATGTCGGTACCGGGGTTACAACAATAATGCGTTTCCCCTGTGCTAGTGCTCTTTCTCTTGCTACAGCGGTCTGAACAGCTGTCAGTATTTTTTCTTCTGAAGTGAAACGCATTTCTGCATTTGTGTACAGGTGTGATTTGTATGCGATTGGTACTGTTTCTCCTTCATTGAAGGTTAAGTAAGTGTACCCGCATTGACCCATAATTCTACGGATCACCAAGTGGCGTACGTTTACGCGTGTTTGCAAGTGTTTGGAAGCTATCATGTCTTCCTGGAGTGAACGAAGAATATTAGTATGTTCTTGTGTCCAATTTTTGGCTGAAAAGTCAGGTTTTATTAGGTCGTAGCAAGGTTTTACCCTTTGTGCGTAATCTAAAATGTATGTTCTGCCGAAATTTAGGAATCCCAGTATTGATTGTAAACTTTTTAATGATTTTGGAGGCTGGAGCAGCGCACATTTTTCTAAAAGTTTGCTGCTAGACTTTTCCCTTCACTTGACAGCTCATATCCCAAAAATAGGACATTGAGGTGGGCTATTTTTGATTTTTAAAGTTAAATTTGTAGCCCTCAGTGGCAAATCCCATAATAATGGTGTTTACCCTGGTCAAGTGCCTCTCGAAGTCGTCGTCCGTTAGATAAATATCATCCACATAGGACAACGCTTCTTCATCAAATTTTTGAAGTAACTCTGTTACCCTTACTGAAAATACCCCGGGGCTATTCTTATACCCTTGGGGAGTCGACAAAATTATCGCTGAGACCCTAACGCTGAGAATGCGGTCAGATACCTGCTTTCAGGTGCTATATTTTGGCAAAAAAAATCCATTTAAGATATCAAGTGTTGTTTTGTATTTTTTCCGCACAATGTTATTCATTAATGCGGCACTATGTGCATTTTGGACAGCAAATGTCTTTGTGCATGAGTTTAAATGTCTGTAATCTAAAACTAGACGATATGTATTGTCGGGCTTAGAGATGGGAAACAAAGGATTGTTCATTGGAGAGGTAAATTTTTCAATGACCCCCTGGTATTCAAGTTGATCTAAGATATCCCTGACCTGTTTTTTTAGCTTCTTGCTTTATTGGGTATTGCCTCTGAGCATTAGGTGAAACTTTTAACGGGATCACGTGGTAGGTTAAATCCTCATCCCACCCAGCGTGATTTTTGTACAATGCTGGGGCTTGGGCTACTGCCCACTCACGTGCATATGTATGTTTAAGGTGAACGGGAACATGGTCGGAAAATGCAGGAAAAATTATACTTTCTCCCCTGGGGCACTCCATTACCAATGCTGGCGGCCAATCTTGTTCGGCTAACAGGATGTCATATCCAGATGATAAGTTCTTCCAAAAGAGACCTTTTACTTTCCTGGGCTTGTCTCCCTCCATCCGGAGTGTTATTTCATGTAACTTATGTGGGACGCTCACCCTTCTGTCTGGTGTTTCCACCGTGATATAATGATTCAAGTCTGCTGTCACCAGAAATTCCTTCAGGTTCTGGCGAGCTATTGTTACTTCTGCCGCACTGTCTAGCATCGTCAGAGCCCATTCCCCGTTCAGAAGTTGTGTCCTCAGAATTCTGGGCATGTCTGATTTTCAGACCAGCAACTTTCTTTTCTTAAATTGAGGTTTTGATTTTGGCTTATCTTCTTTTTTGGAAGTAAAGTCTTGAGGCGCTGCTTGTCTCTGGACTGTGTGCGCTCCTCTCTGTGTCCTGACTGTCCTTCTCTCTCTGAGTTTTTCTTCGAGCCCTGAAAGGAACGAGAGGAACGTGTATCAGTATCCTGATACCTGTCAGGTTTCCTAATATTATCCCTATTCCTAAGGTTGTACCTCTTTTCAGAGGGCTCCTGTGGAGGAGACCAACCTCGGGACTGAGATCTGTTGTCTTTAAACTTTTGTTGTTTTTTATTATCCCACTTCTTTTTAGAAGAAGTCGGTGTCTGCAAGTATCCTTTTCGGGACTGCCCATTAGTTGGGGTTTTACAGCTTTTCCCCCCAAACTATCCCTGCCTAACTCTGCATACGCAGTTTTAATTATTTTGGGTAGTTCATTCTCCTGTTCAAATGGAGAGAACTCCTTTAAACGTTGGCGGATTGCCACTGATGCTGCCTCCCCTTTAATGTTAGCTAGTATTATGGCTGATACCTGGTCGAAGTTATTTAATAACTTTATCCCCAAGTTCAGAGCAGGCTCTGCTCCGTACTCATTTTGTATTTGTCTTAATACATCTGGTATCACTGCTAATGAAGGAATACCATGAGTTCTGGTATATATGGCAGCAAAGACTGTACCCCAAGAGGTACAATCCTCTAACTGTGGTGTAATCCCCATGGGCAAGCAGATTGTTAACATTCTGTGCTTTTCAAATGGTGTTGTATTTGGGAATACTGCTTCTAACTGGGTTATTTTCTGAGCTACCCAGAAAGGAATTTGTTCACGTTTTGTGGGCATTTTACCCATTACCGTGTGTAATGTTTGTGGAGTAATTTTAGTAGCTGTGCTCTGTGTAGGAGCTGTATTTGGTGTAATTACTGTTGGTTGGACCGCAAGTGTCCTCATGACGAATTGTGTCATGTTTCTGTAAAGTTTTATCAACTCTTTGTGTTGGAAAAACAATTCATCATTTGGCATTGTGTCAATGTCAGGATGTGGTGCATAGGTCGCTAATATCGGCCATGTTGCTCCTGGTCTTCCTAATGGACCGAGTCTTGCTCTTCTTCTTGAGTGGGGTAGGGCGCCATTAAACCAGAAATTATGTTCCTGGTAGGTAAGCGGAATCTCAGACTCCTAGGACTTCTTCATGTGTATAATAATGAAAAGTTTGTGTTATAGCATTTGCTGCTGGGAATGTAACCCATGAATAGAACACCTCTGTTTGGAAATCTTCGTGTGCCTCTATCACGAATATTACTACACCTCCTCTGGCTGGTACACCATTTTTGAGGAGTTTAACTGTGAGTGTGTGTCTTACATTGGGTGTAATATGTATTGCATTGACATCATCCTCATGTGACTGACCTATTTGTGCCAGTGGGTCTAATTCTCCGTTGTCGGTAGTCATTGTGTTAAGAACACGGAATAACTGTCCAAGGAAATTAAGATAAGGTGTTTTGCACAATTTTGGGAACTAAATGTACCTCAAGCTTGATTAACCAACAGCCAATAAATAGGATATCTCGCCTACTCAGCTGTGGCGGAGTTTGTGCCCACCCACTCCACACGTCTCTGGTTTTTGTGAGTAGGGGTGTCTGAGAATAAGCACGACTGAACTACTCAGATTCTACTGTTAAATAAGTACCAAACCAACGTTAGTGGCGCCATGTAGTGTAGTTCCTATAGTACCCCTGCAGGACCTGCGCTTTTGGATAACATACACTGTGGGCCTGGTGGCATACTGATTCTGAGCACCCCCACCGCGTATGTTAGCCTGTTTTGCATTAGCTAGCTCACAGTGCCACTAGAATCTCCTTTTTATCAGAGAGATTAGTTTTTGGCAACCTCAGAACACGACAACCCTGATTCCTCAGATTCGTGGAAACAATGTACTACTTTTCGTTCAGTCACTCATGCTTGCTCATTTGGTCTCAGAGAGTTACACAGAAGAAACAGTCGAGCGTGTTTACAATAAGAATGTATTGCACAGTTGTTCTTCTAGTATAAAATATATGTGCTGCGACAACTGTTAAACAGTAGCAGAGATATATGATCAGCAGTACAGTGAATAAAAAAGGATAGTACAGTTCTACCATTTTGCAATAGTCATGAACATATACATGAATATAAAATGCATTTATAAAATAAAGCGCATACTCCTACGATGCCTGTCTAGATGTACCTAAGTGTACCTACCATGTGAGTAAATGCAAAAGAAGCCAAGAATCCTGCTAGGATTTAGTCAAACCCCATTACCTGAATAATGAGAGTGTGGGACCTCGTCCTGGTCTCGAGTTGGACACCCCGCAAGGGATGACCAGACCACTGTCAGCTGGAGCGACTGCATGCAGGAGCCTCAGCGTCTCTGGTCAGTGTGTCGGCCTGGAAGTCTCGGTTCCCTCTGACTACTGATAGCAAGAGGTGCTGTATTTATACAGAAAAGTATAGAGTCCCTTTGTCCCCATTGTTAGCCATTGTTGGGTATGAAGATGACGTATGGGATGAACCGGTTACGTAGATGTTTATGCAGGTGGATCCTAGCCCCTGCCTGGTTTCCTAGAACTCTTATGAATATTTAATCATACTGGATGAGCACATCAAAGATGGTATAGGAGGTCATTGTTCGGGAAAAACCCTCCTTCTGTACCCAAACCACAGTCTAGATAAGGTTCAGCCCTCAGCGCCCGTTATTGTGGAGAATAGGGAACTAATGTAGGTGAAAGATTATGCCTATGTTAGGGCATCTCAAACCATGCCTATATTAGGTCATCTATATGAAACATAACAAGATATGATTTTCAAGCTTTTAAACAAACAGTGGCAAAAAGCTCAAAGCACCAACACTGGGTACCTGGTCACGTTAGACCGGGACAAAGGTAAGGTTTTAGGCTGACCACGAGGGAGTGTAAGTCAGATTCGAGGACCAGGTTGGTCCCTTCTCAAAAAGGTACCTTCAAACTTTTTTCAAGAAGTTAGCGTCTTCAGCAGGGCAAGGCTGCAAGTTCAATCCGAATATGGGATTGTTGACAATGGGTCGATGAACAACGAGGTCTCTGTGAAACCGTCAATGACAGCAGGAAAGGCTCCGAGCAGGAAAAGTCCAGAGTTCACAGCCAATCAATCAATCAATAATAACTTTATTTGTTACTCTTCAGTAACATAAAATAACATAAAAATACCAGCATAATAGGAGTTTATATTAAATGATCACAAACATTAAAAAAGCTCATGTGTGTTCAAATATACATTCCAATTAAAGAAAAAAATCCCCATACACTATTATATTTCATAAACAATAATAGTTGTGCAAATGTACATTTCAATTAAAAAGAGTCCACCCACGAGTTTCCGTTATTTATTAAATAAAATCTATCCTAAATGAAAGCTCAGAGTTCATCAAACCAATAGGCTTTTCAATTATTACAGTCATAGTAAAAGTATCTAAAAATTGCACATTATAAAATTTCATATTAAACTTTATAAACGATAAAACCCATAGTCATACAGAGATACACTTTAGTTAAGGAAGTTCCACCGCAGGTTTTTCCTTATTTTTAGCACCTGCCATAGATATGAGCTCATTGCATAGCAAACAAGAGGGTTATTTAGTTGTTGCAAGAATAGGAGAGCTGGTTTATACTGTCTAAAAGTATATATTTTAAAGAAAGGTAAAACAATTTTTTTCCTGGGGAGTTCATAGTACGAACAAAAAAATATAATATGTAAGTTTTTTAGGGGGGATACGCCATCACAAGGGCATGACGAAATATCTGCCAGGAAATAGCAATTGGCCGGAAACCCTGCTATCAATGGCAACATATTAGCACTCAATCGAGTCAGAATAAACCTGTGCTGGGCATTGTGTACTAGGGTCAAATAAGTTTGTAGGCCCTCCTGAGGGGACATCATACTATAGACGAGAACAGATGGTTTTACTTTTTCCACTTCCTATCTTTTTCTCATGGCCTTATTTTGCACACAAAGTTTCAACTTGCCATTGGTTAGCATTCAACAAGAATCTGGTTTATTAAAGAGCTCCACTAGGCCAATCTCTCTACAGCAAGACTTTACATATCTCAGCCACAGGGTCTCCAATGCATGATCTAAGTTCAGGCTGTCCGTTAGGATTAATTTATTAAAACCCATTTCTTCTTGTGAAAATATAGAGTACCACAGCAAAATCGGAGCCATCTTAATCCTACCTGTTATATATGGAGCTCCCATTTCCGAATGAGAGATAAAATTGGAACAACTTGTGGGAAGATCCAAGATATATTTAAAGACTGAGGGGCTTATTTACAAGGCCCTTGCGCCACTTTTGCGTCATTTTTAACATCGGAAAAGTGACGCAAAAGTGGCGCAAGGGCCTTGTAAATCTGCCCCTGAGTTTTCCACCCTTTGTATACTCTTTATATTGGCCATTCCCCAAACCCCAGCTTTATATGAGGCCACCGCTACGCTTTTACTCTTGTATATAATGAGGAGTTCACTAATCGCCTTAAAGCCCAGTTCTTTTAATAAAGGAAAGCAGCACGTTAATGGATTTCTCCATTAACGCACACCTATACACTATCATGGGGATCCATGAGTTATTACTATCGAAAAGGATCCTCAGGTAGGAAAAGGTGGAGGTTTCGCTCAATTTATGCCCTTCCACAAAAAAAATGTATTTTTTTCTGGGTTTAATCCCGTGAGTCATAGTATAAGTCTTGGTGCCATTTACTCTCAAATCTTAATCAGACTTAAAAGTGTTGAAATCATCCATTTGACTTTGCAACCCCCTCCCTCTTTAGGCGATCAATACTGCATCATCTGCGTAGAGTAAAATAGGGAGGGGCATGAGCCAATCTTCGCTGTGTACCTCGCATTTATGCATGAAGCTGATTCTACCCGGTTCGTACATAGGGAAAACAGGAAGGGGGCCAAAACGCACCCCTGTCTAACCCCTCTTTTGATGTTAATACTGGACGAACATTCACCATCCCTACCATAATGCACTCGGGCGTTAGCATCAGAACACAACTGTCTAATAAAGGTGATGATTCCTGCCTCAACCCCTAAATCCTCCATAATTTTCCACTGTTTTGAGTGTGAAACGCAATCAAAAGCTGCTGACAAATCCATGAAAGATGGGTTTAACATACCCTTTTTAGCCAGTGTATATTTCCCTATAATGTTGCTTAGTTTCAGACATTGATGTACTGTGTTCAACCCTTTTTTGAACCCATATTGTGTATCAGCTAATATGTTGTTAGTGATTGCCCAGTCTTTCAGTCTTTTGAGCAATATACACCCCATAAGCTTTGCTGTAGCATCCAACAGTGATATGGGCCGATAATTTTGTGGTAGATATTTGTCACCTTTTTTGTAAATCAGTATTATAGTGGAAGATTTCCATGAGGTGAGAGGTCCTATCATCACAATGGCATTATGCATACCATTTATCCTAGCGCAATTGCGTAAACTTGCCGTTACCTCTTTAGTGATGGCTAAGATTGATTATTGCAATGGCTTATACCTCAACGCACATCATTCTGTCATAAAGAAGCAGAAGATATTGCAGAATGCAGCTGCTAGGCTACTGTACAATATCCCCAAACATCAATTCATCACCAGGCACCTGAGGGAGCTGCACTGGCTTCCTGTCAGACAAAGGATTGTTTTTAAAGCACTTTGCATCACTTACAAAGCATTGCATGGCCAAGGACTAGTCTTTCTGAGAAAAAGCTTCACCTGGTATAGTCCAGCTAGGGCTCTCCACTCAGCCACGACCAACCTAGTGACTGTTTCTAGATTCCAGCTTATGTCCTGTGGAGGTAGAAGCTTTGTGATTGGAGCTTTGAAGGCCTGGAACAAACTCTGTTGTCAGGTTAAAACCATGCCACATTTACTGGCCTTCAGAAAGGCTTTGAAGACTTGACAGTTCTCATCATAATATAGATCATATGGGAATAACATCAGGTTAGTTTTGATGTCAGATCACACGTGGGGAATATACTCTCAGTAGCGTTCAGCAAGCGCAAAGACACCCTATGGTTAATTGAGCGATGTACAAAAATAATAACATACCATACACATTCGTGAACAGCGGGCCCATAGGTCTGGCTGCTCACGAAACATATACAGAGGAGTCCTTTCTGGGCCTGGAGCCTTCCCTTTACTTCTTTCGTCCAAGGACCTTTTGACCTCAGACAGGCTAACAGGCTGTAAAGCGTGCTGTATGTTATTTTACCTTAGGGCCACTTGAGTTCCTGGACTATTTTGTGCATCTTGCTTGGTACTCATGGTTTGGTGATTGTCATAAATAGTGGTAAGATGTTCAACTCATCTCTCCTCTACAATGTGTACCTCCGAGGATTCATGAGGCTCTCTGAAATAATTATTATTAATCACCTTCCAAAGAGAACTACTGTCCCTAAGGGTGCTGGCCAGTACCAAGGCCTCCCATGCTGCATCTTTTATACATTCCTTCCTACGGGCAATGGTCTATTTAAAGTGCGCACATACGAGCCTGATTGATGCCAAATCCCTTGGTCGCTGCAGAAGAGCTTTATGTAGTTGTTTCCTAGCTATCGTACAATCAGAGCAAAACCAACCCTTCACTTGGGCATGCGACGCCTGTGACCTATGGCTCAGTGCCTGTTTTACACATGAGGCAATTGCTGAAAAAGAAGAGATAATCTGTGGTGGATCAGCCTCAGGATCTAAACATACCTTCACCTCAGTCAGAGTATGTTGCAAAACGGATGGGAGAAACAGTGAATGGTCTACTGTCTCCCATTTGATTGAATAACCATTTTTTGTGGCCAAGATTGGCTCAAATCCTAGCTTTAACAGAATGTTGCTTTTCTTGAGTAAAATCGCCCTAACTTCTAGCATTGCATGGACACTATACCCAGAGAGGCTAGTCTCAAAGCCTTTAATGACTGTGTTTAAGGCTTCAGACACGATAATATAAATCAATGGTAGACTCTTAGATTGTTTCTAAAAAAACGCGGATGCTAGGCCTTCACTCTCATTCAGCTTTGTATTATACAGCCTAAGACTTAGCTTCACCATTAAGCTATTCAAAGCGGTTCCAATTCATAGCCAGGAAGCTGTTGACGTCAATCGGATGCTGTTTAGCGTCAGGCCAGCAAAGATTTCTACCTTCAGACTTAAGGCCTAATTCAAATGTTGGCTCAGAGGGAACTCGTAACAGCAACGGAATTCCCTTCCTGCCAACATTATGGTTTGCTTTAGAATACGGTGGACCACAGGTTTGACTACAGCAGAGACTTCTCTATCTCTGCTGTGGTCAAACCCCCCAACCGCCCGACAGAGAAAGAGCCATCTGAGATTTGCTATATGTCCACCCACCTAATTTAGAATTGACGGACATGCAGCTGAGTTTCAAAGCCACCAGGAAAAATCTGGTTGTAAAGGGCATTGAAAAGGGCTCATTGCCCCCCTCACCATGACAGGAAACTCGCATTGTGAGGCGGGCATTGTTTTTTTACTTTAGAAAAAAAAAATCCTAAAGCAGGATTTTCATTTTGAAAATAAAAGAAAAACATTATAAGTTGCCACACTGTTCTGTCGTGTTGACAGAGCCATTGGTGAAACTTACAGTGCATTGACCAGAACTGCCATGAGTTCCTGGAAATGCTAGAAATGTACACTAGGTCAGTGTATATTTCTAAATTGCTGTAGCTGTCGAGAGTTCACAATCGACCGGATGCCAGTTGGTGTTGGGCTCGCTGAATCAGATTTACTGCTGCAGAGAAGAGCATAGCAGGAGCTGCAGCAAAATCAATCCCACAGGTGATGCACCCTCGGCGGAATGGCTAGTAGGTTGGTCCCAGTCTCTCAACGGATCTCCATGCAGATTTTCAGAAAAATGTTTCTAAGTCCCAGCTTTTATGGTTAGGCAGGAGGAGTACACACTCACTCTGAAAAAAGCCAAGGGTCGCAGGGCCTCAGGAACAGCACGGGGGCATCATGATTCACTCCCAAAGAAGTCGAAAGAAGGGTCCAGGGCAAGTTCAGTTGAAATTTGTCAGCTGGACTCTTTCAGGACAGTTGGGTTCTTGCTGCTTTTGTGTCTGTGGCAGGACACGAGGTCAGCCAACTGACCCTTGCATTCCATGTCTTGGGTACAAGTGTGAGCAGGAACTGCCCTTAGGGCTCTCCTCACAGGTCTCAGCAGAAAGTGCAGTCCTTCTTCTGCCTTCCACATGTCCGGTGACTTTCTGAAGAAGGTACACAGGGGTGCCACATTTATGCCTGGCACTAGACTGTGGTTCGGGGGGACCCCTGACCTCTCACTAAACCAATAGGAAAAAAGTTCCCACAGGTACCTTCATCTACTGTTGCAGCAGTTCCTGTGTGTCCTACTACAGACAAAGTGCCCCTCTCTGTCTAAATCCAACTTAACAGAACCCTTCTTCCCTTGTGCAGAGCTCCTGTGTCCGCCCTAGATGTGTGGCCGGACAAATGAGCAACCCCTCCTCTGTGGTGCCTCAAAACTAGTTCTGGTGCCAGCTCCCCACCCACTTGGATTGGGACCTGACTGGCTAGGAGAGCAAAAGAGAGGCGGCCCAGGTGAGAGCTGCATATGCCAGTTACATTCTAGGCATCCTTTGAAGTTATACAAGGGGCTGGACAAAGCTCACAGATCATCCTGTCAATGGAAGGTCAACCTTTCTCCACACCAAAGGCATTTGTCTCCACTCTGGGGTCCTGTTCACATCTCACCAAGAAGCTATTCAGCTCCTAGGTGACAGCTGGAAGCTCAGGCAAATGGGTTTCTAGAGGATTTATGCAACTAAAAGGTGACCATGTAAAAGTACCAGTTGTAAAATATTTATTACAAGTCCAGTTTTACCAATGAATTGGACTCCTATAAAATATTTTTAAAAGTCAAGGAATTACATTTTGTAGCAGGTTCCTTTGCAAAGATGAATTATTTCATTTTAGTTTTAAATCTCTATGCCTTCTTATACAACAGCTCATCCTGCTACAGTGAAAATAGCTTTTGGCGACTTGTCATTGTAGGACGTTTTACATTAAACATTTACATGCGCTACTTTTAAATACCATGCACCATGCATTATGTGGCATTAAGGTCTACTTTTGAGTGACCTATTTATTTTTAAAAGGAAGATTTATGCCTGTAAAATGGGGTTATTTTGACATGTCAAGTTTGCAGTTTAGCCAAAGCCTGGGCGGAATTTTGATTACGCTAGAGTAATTGGAGTAATTTTGGTAATTCCACATTACTCTTTACCGAGGAATTACCTTTTATTATAGGATTACTCCTGCTAATTAAGAGTAATTTGTGGGAAAAATCCTATAACGAGATCACACTTAGTGAGCACCTGCTCGTTATTTGTGTTCTGCTACATTTAGTGCTGTACCTTAGTGCATCCTCGCATCCATTTTGGACATGAGTGGGCATTTTGCACTAAGCAAATAGTGCTAAATGCTGGGAGTAAGTTGGGAAAAATCCTACCCCAGGAGCACATTACGCACTCCTTTTTTGTGTTATGTAGTGCTATTTCTTAGTGCAAAATTCATCTTGCATCCAAAGAGATATTTTTGCGCTAAGTAATAGCACTAAAGACAGAATAACTCTTCTCACATAATTCACGTAATCTCGCTGTATTCCTGGGTAGCTCTGCATGATTATTGTACACAGAATGAAATGAGTTATGCGCCACCCTAGTTTAAACATGTACAGCCAGGTTTCTGTTCGCAGGCTTGCAGACATGTTTAACATTGTCACTTTAGCAGTGGCAAAATATGTGCTGCATTCCTCTAGTGCCATTTAAATTATAGACCTGGGGTACACTTTGTGCTATAAACCAGGGGATAATCAGAAAGATAAATGTGCAAATTAGGAGTACAGCCAATTTTGGCAAGCTTTAAGGCTAAGAGCACATGCACTGGGGCCTGGTTAGCAGAGTTCTAGTGCCCAGTGTCAAACAACCAGAAGCATCAGTCCAAACAAATGGGGTCATCATGCTAAAAAGAGGGATTTTGTTACAGGCTGTATTAGAAAACACTGACATTATGCAAAGAGAACTGTGGGGAGCTTTCAGTGGCTCCCTGAACAGTTATTTTCTCCCCAAAATGCATAGAGTATACATTCACAAAGTCATTTTTTTTGGTGGCAAAAGTCTGCAACTTGCAACTTCCAGGCTTAGTAACCTTACAACCATTTCATACATCATGCCCTTAGTGCTTTACCAAAGTATTCTTTCCTTGCTGACCTCACTTTCCACATCAGTTTCCTTTTATATATCTACAATGAAAGCTTGAAATCTGTAGTTGTTCTGCCAACCCTAAAAGAAGAACTGCCACTCATTATCCCGATCCAAAAACCATACAGAATTTCAAATTGTATTTTTATCCAAATGCCTTTAAATGCTGGTGTTCAATACATGGACAAACTATTTCACCTCACACAATCTTTTGAATCCACTACAATCTAGTTTCCAACAATTTCCCTACATGGAAAGTGGATCACTCACTCTTCTCAAACTTCCTCACATCCGTCCACCACAATAAGTCTGCTCTATCATTTTTCTCCTCACCTTCAACACTTTTTAACTCTCTACTATGCTTCTCCCTCTTCCTGCACATGTCATTTCTGGAAATGCTCTTACCTGGTTCTCCGTTTGGATCACTGTTACCACTGTTTCCTGGTGCTCCTCTCCAACTCCTATATCAGCTGTATTGCCTCTGAATTTGTCGTAGTTCATCTATTATCCTTTCTCTACACACCTTCCTTTATTGACATCATAGCCTCTTTCACCTTCACCTTTCACCTTTCATCTACATTTAAATCTTCTCAATTCCACTCTTTTCACCTTAACGCCAATCTAAAATCTCCAAATATCTTAAGGCCCTTTATTGCTCTCCATTCCTTTATGTATGTTGAAATCCTCTGAAACCTCCCCTACCTTCCACATATAATCATATTACCAATTACACCTTGGCACGCTCTCCCACTGCCAGAAATATGGAATTCTTAGTTCATCTCAAAGTGAGCATAGAGTCATTTATCATGGCACAATCTAGGTTGAAAGTTTTAAACAGAAGTGAAAACATTTTATGTGAGAAACTGTTAGCAAGAACATGTGAACTTTAAAAACACACTAAGTGAGAAAACATCTGGTGAGAATTTGCCTACAGATTTAAACGTCCTGCTTCTCCTTTGGAACCTATAGACCTAGACTCCAATTTTAACTATAACTACTTTCCCTTCAACTCAATAATGTATGGACATACAAGAGGCTAATAGTGACAATGCCTGTTTGCCCACTATAGAATTCTGAGGATTTTAGACGTGAAGAGGTCTTTGCAGGACACAGTTTTGCTGATATGGAAACTACATTTTCATAACAAGTGCATAGAGAACCATCTATAATATGTGGAATTAAAAATCCTTTTTTGTGTTTTATTCATGTAATTAAGGTAAAACGAATTGGCTAATTTTGAGAATGTTTCATTATGTCAACTAATATATGCCTTTTTCAATTAAATTTCTTCTCTCTTCTACTATAGGCTACAATCACTCAAATTGTAATTCTCCCGGTGATCTTGATTCAAGTACAAGTGTTTTTCCGTATGTTCGTGCTGCTATTATCCTCGTTTCAGTCGCCACCGGTATTGGTATCACTATACGGTGCTAGGAAAGACTAACAAGGTATAAATTCACATTATACAACTGCAGGTGGCTATTTGCTAATTAAATTCATTTGTTACTTTTGGGTGTTGCGCTACAATGCTATACGTGTTTGCTGATGATGTGGCTTTCTGTCAACTACAGATGATCTAATTTTTCACACTTCGGAGTAGACTTCAGATAAGACAAAGCCGAACTGGAGTACATTTGCTACTGGTGTGTCACATTTATAGCTATACTAAATGTAGAAGTGTTGGTGAATAGCAATGAGTTTACTCTTTTGCGGCTGGGTGTTTGTAGCAGCCTCCCACCCCCCAAAACCCCTTCTCACATTTCCCTAAGCACCTCCTATTTAGTTTTAAATATTCCCATTCTCCAGCGACTCAGCCTTATTACTCCCACACTTATTACCAAAACTCCACCTTGGCAGAGTTCTCTACAGAGATAAGATAGGGGAGGCGGAGGTCTCTCCCTATCATTTAGGAAATAAATGTTGAAGTACATGATCAGCAGAATCCACAAATGCCCAAGTCTAGACCCATACAAAGCTTGGAAAGCCACAGCTTGCAATTTGTATGTGTGCCAAATCTGAGAAATGTAATGCTGCTTTTCTATGTGTGTACAGCAGAGGGTTCCCACAACATTGACTAGGAGGAGACTTTAAAACATATTTTACATAATCCACATTATATCCAGGTCGTGGTTATGCCTGTGTGTCACTACCAACCAAACCTTCTCATGCCACCTTCAGACATCATTCACTTGAACAATCTTCTCTCAGGAAATACACAATTTGTCCAGTTCTTACCTCTGATAAAAATTTCATTTCTGGCTGCTTACAAAATGATCTACAATGACCCCTCTCTGTGATTTCCCAAGTCACATCAGGACCATTTATGCCTAGTCATAGTCACGCTTATAGAGAGACAATAAAAAAGGCCCAATAGGTGTTTCTCACACTACACGAGATTGATCTCTTGTAGCACCAATTTTACTTGTATCTTCCTACTCTTTCATATCTAGTTTTCTCCATGTCTAGCTTAGTTTAGATAAATATTTGTTGGAACATGCCCTTATGACATGACTTTTTTCTGCCTGTGGGAAGGCAGGTGAGTTGGAGACAAGTTCAGTGCGCATGACTGTTTGGCCGGCCTGAGACGGCCAGCCAAACCGCCATGCGCACTGAAACAGTCACCTGCCTACCACTCCCCCTCCATGACGCCCCGCCCCCAGACTCAGCTATTGAAAGAGCAATAATAAACACTTTTATTATTGCTTTGTATTTAAAGTTTTGAGAGTGATAGTGGGGCGACACTCCTCCGCCACAGCAGAGGAGCCGCTGCCGCCAATACACCGGCTTTTGCCTGTCATGCGGCACATAGATACGCTCCATCTGAAAGAATGATTTTCAGAAGCTTTTGCACTCGCGTACCCATATTTCAGATCCTGCGGCCTGCAGCCACTAGGAGTACCGGAGCGCTCCTTGCCCAAGGGGAAGTATTGGTCCTCAGAGGGAGAAAACTGGGAAGTGCAAATACTCAGAACCGGTGAGTACCGGGCAGGCCCATTTAAGCACTGCTGCCACTGACCTTCCTCCCAATTTATCGCTTAGTATAATTATGTGAGGTCAACTGTTTCAAAAGCAATTGATGAAAATAGCGGAGCTTTTACTTACTGACCTAAAAGGCTGCACAGCCTGATCGGGGGTGACACTAAATATCACATTCAACCTCTCATTCAAGAGGACATAAGCCCCTGAGTTTATTTCAAATGTGTGCATACAATAAATATTCCTTACTCCTACATGCACATTAACAGGGCAGGTTCGGAATTGCTTGTGTTGTGAAAATTGTTTGTTATGTTCGGCATTTTTATAGATGTAAAAGCAGGGAATGTCAGAAAATACATATTTTAAAGACTGGTTAAATTACAAACAAGAACACAGGAGTTATCATTACAATTACCTTTCAGGCACTCTCTGTATTTCCGGTGCAAAACATTTTATTTTAGATTTCAGTTGGGGGTTCGTTCGCTACAGTCATGAAAATATGCACCATACAGTAATAACGTCATAAAAGGACTGTGTTCCCCGGTATTTAAATTATGAATACGTATGGGCATGGCTGACCGTACTTTAATGTGGGGGATGATTGACATTGACATTTTACCACTCATTTGAAGTTTGAATTGATTAATTGTAAATCGTTTTTGTTATTCTCATTTTTTTTGGGTCCGGTAAACTTAACAGCATTCACTGATAGCCAATCAACACTCTACCTGAATGTTTTCAGAGTAATTGAATAGTGTTTCATAAATATTATTAACTATAAAGTGCAAGTGCTTGAAAGTGTGTACTGGTCGACATACAAATTAAAATATTGCTAATCTTCGATAAGTGTGCAGCTCATCTGGTCTCAAAATGGAAGTCAAAACCAGCCCCTTTCTTCGTCTGCCCTGTGCCTTCTCCCTTGCTTACTACCATTCAGAATTCCTCTATATTCAATGTTTTTGGTCAGCCTGTTAGGTTTGAAAATCCCATTCCTGCTATGCACTTGTATCATGCTATACTAGGTTAGCAGTGTGTGGCTAAATATACGCCATTTGTATTCACGTTATGCAACCCACTGAGCTATCCCTGCAACGTGCAAGCTTTCCTGTAGTTAGCCAGTGTGACTCCATTTTGTATTTCGTAATCCCTATTGGGCCGCTCAGGCCGTGTCTGAACTAGGCCTCATCATTCGTATTGCTTGCCTCAGCAGAACACTGTATTTCGTATTATTTTCTCTCTGTTCAAGGCTGTTTTCAGACTTACTTATGAATAGGCCATTCTGCCCTCGCATACCTATCTGAGTGTGTAGTTCTGCTCCCACATTGGGAGACGCTGAGACTCAGTGCGGTGACCTCATATTACAGATAGCATGTACCCATCTGGCAGGTGGTAGCCCATCCTCCTGTGCCTTCTTTGTTCATGTTCGGCCCAGGCCGGTAACTTTCCACTGTGGGCGTGGTTGGAGGCTTCTTGGGAAGAATGATTACTCACTGCAGACTGTTGGGGGTCAGTCCCTCGGCAGACATCTTAGGGTGCAGGTCAGATTGGACTCCTCTGCAGAGTATTGCTAATAAAGGTTTGTTTGTATTCTCTACTGTCTGACCGACTCGTCATTACTTAGGAAGGCATAGCAGGTGGTTGTAAGTAACCCGGGTGGCCACTAAGGGCCACTTGCTTCAGTTGGCGTCCGAACAGGGACTCTGCAAGGTGATCTAGCTCACCCGTAATCGGGTTGCAGGGTCGGGGTTGCGTCTGGTCAGTCGGGCGGATCGGGGTACCCCACACGATCGAGCTTGGTTCTTGCAGCTGCCCCGCCCATCTGATCGGGCGACTCCTCGTCTAGTGGTCACCGGCTGGGGTCCTGGGAAGGCGAAACCTTGGAGTTGACCGTTTGGTCCGAAGAGTCGGCAGTGGAGAATAACTTGACTGGACCTGTGTGCAACAGGTGAGTGATTCGATTCTTGGAAAAATGGCACCATTCTTGAACGGCACGAGCCTACGGGCTGTGTCTTGGTACAGTCTCCGGACTGTCTTGGTGCAGTTTTCGGACTGCCTTGCTTGAACGACACGAGTCGGTGGGCTGTGTCTTGGTACGGTCTTCGGGCTGTCTTGTCTTGAACTTGGTGGGTTTGCGGACCCTTGAAAAGGCACAGAGTGTTTGTGAGCAGTCTACGAGACCAACTGGAAATTTGGCCCTCGCTTGAAAAGGTCTGGGACTGTTCGCGAACAATCTGCCAGGCCAACTGGTAATTTGGCCATTGCTTGAAAAGGTCTGGGGCTAGAGCCTGTCTTCTTGAACTTGGTACAGTCTCCGGACTGTAGGGAGTGGTCTCTGGACCAGTTGGTTTGGTTCTTGAATAATTTTTATTATTTATCCTTTTTTTTATATATTACTGTTGCTGGTGTTATACTTGTCCGTTAGGGACAGCGCATATGTCTTATATTAAGACGCCTTGTTTAAGCAAATTGGGGTGTTTTGGATGTCGGTGTTGTTCTACTGAGGCTCGATTAGAAGAGAGTCAGCCTGCGCCTCTGGAGGGTACCCCAAATTTTGATGTATTCGTCAAGCACGGTATTGGCCCTATTATGTTTAGCACATTGTGGAATAAATATACGAGGGACAATGTTGAGTTACAATGGACACTTACTGGCTCGTTTGATGAGCAAAAATTGAATTTCATGCAGGACAAATTGTTCGCCAAAAAGAGCAGACAGTCGATGTTTGATTCCCTAAGAGTATGGCAGAAGGAAGCAAAGCAGCGGCATATGAGAGCAGAGAAAGAGGCCTGGAAGAGACAGACGTAAACTATAACGCAGAAAGCAGTGGCCTATGAAAGGGAAAAGATAGAGAAAGGCATAGAATGTGCAGATAGACAATTTTGATTGCAGACAGATAAATACTATGTTACTAGGGAAGAAGGTGACATTTTCGTTGAAGAGCTATTGGATTCTCGCCCTCCTCCACCTTATGCTCTTGAGCGGATATACCCAAGGGTTCCAACATCTCAGTCCCCGGCTTCTGGTGCCGCTCTTTCTAGTATTTCTGCCTCTAGTCCAACTGCTTCGGCCCCAGCCCAACCTGCTTCCTCTCTGCTCACGCCAGTAACAGGGGCGGGAGCCGTTAGCTCTCCTGTTTCGTCTACTGACTCTGTATCTACTGCTACACCCCCTTTCACTCCTACAACACTGTCTCCTTACATGATGATACCTGTCTCCTCATCTGCTCTTTCCCCCTCAAGTATGACACCCCAAGCACTGCTGAATGGCGAGGCCCCTTTACGGGGGATACATGAAAGGAATTGGGCGGCAGCACGGGACCGTATGGACAAAGTGTTGGTGCGTTCTGCTGTGGGTGATGAGGAGAAGCAAATGGTGGTGAATCAGGCGGCTCAGTGGGCTCGGAGCCCGATCTATAGTGTGGAAGATGTGTGGAGTGTGATGAAAGATTATGAGCCCTTCATACAGCAGCATGCCCTTAAGCACATGTCGGCCACGCTAATAGGACTGTGGGAGCAGTGTTTCAGGGTATTGCACCGCAGATCATCTATGACATACGAGACAGGGTATATGCTGGATGTATGGCTCCTAATGAGGTTTTTAGCAATGTAACGACATTGGTGGTTTATCGGGGCAGGTTGCTCCAAAAGGTTCCGACGATGGTGACCCAGTGCCCCATGAGGGAGGTCCATCCCATTTATCATCCTGAAATACCAGAACTGCGCGACTCCAGGAATACTCTAATTAGGCCACGAGTTGATGCTCGGTTTCAGGAACAGTGGGTCTATACTCCTTGGAAGAGGAGTGAGGTAAAATCCCTTAAAAGTCAGCTGCTGGACCCTCGGAAAAACCCGACTGCGTACTACAAAGAGTTGACAGAGGCGGCCTCCTCCACGGTTATGACGTTAGCAGATGTTGAGTTGTTCTTTGGCTTGTTGGTACCGGTGGATTTATGGAGGCAAGTGCATACACAGGACCATGTGGTGGAATTGGGAGGAACATGGGATCAGATCAGGGCGTGGGATAAGGACCGCAAGCCCGGTGACAAGCCGAAGGCGGAGATATTGGCTTTACCGGGTCGCATTATCACCTATATGCATTCCCTTATCCCGCCGAGACGGGTGGATTCGGACAAGTTGACTGCATGTCGTCAGAAGAAGGATGAGAGTGTGTCTGATTTCTTTACTAGGTTTGAAGGGGTGTTTCTCGACTTTAGTGGCCAGGACCTGTCATTGGAAGGGGGTGTCCGGTTGTTTGTCAGCAGGTTTGTTAACAACTTGCTTCCTGAGATTGCGACTAGGTTGCAGGCTTCAGAAAGCACTTGGAGCACCTCTTCCCCGTCAGTAATTTTGAGTATGGCATAGTACTATGAGCATAGAGAGAATGAGGACAAAGAAAAGGTGGAGAAAAAGTCAAAGGATTTGAAGACGAGGGTGTTGATGCAGCAAGTTGCGAGGGGAAGAGGAAAAGGTTCGGGTTTGGCCCAGCGGCTGCCCCGGACTAACAGGGGTGGTACTTCGATTGCACCCCTTGGGCTCAATCAATGTGCATATTGCAAGCGGGAGGGACATTGGCGGAATGAGTGCCCGGAGTTGTCGCAGAGGTGAGCCCCCGAGAGGTGGGGGGTTTGGAGGACGTGGAAGGGGAGGAAGAGGCCGTGGGGACATGTGATCAGAGAACACATCATCTAATAGACAGAGTGGGAACTACTTCGACGACCCCCGAGGGAGACAGTACTATCATGACGACTATAACATGGACGAAGTAACAGGGATGTCTCACAGCTAGGACAGCCAGGGACAGGGTAAGGGACCAGTTCCGGTGCCTGTAGATCAGTGTGGACCCTATGTCACTGCAGAGTTACATGATATGACCGAGAAATTCTTAGTTGATACAGGGGCTATGAATAGCTCTGTTTCCCGTTCACTGGTCCCGGGGGCAGCTCTGTCTGGCCAAAACAATGTTTTGGTGGGTTTCTCAGGCGTGCGGTCGTTCGCCCCATTTCCAAACCTCTTGCTTTGACTATTGGCCCCTTTACGGTTGACTCACCATTTCTATTAACGTCAAATTGTGGGGAGAATTTGTTAGGGTTGGATTTGTTGAAAAGGTTTCATGCGACAATTTTTTGTTCTCCAGACGGTGTTTACATGACTGTTGGACCACAAGTGGCCCGTGCCAAGCAATGCCTCGCAAAGGATGCCCCCCTACCCGCCGAGTTTAACGATGTGCCACGCTCATTATGGGCTACAGGAGACACGGATGTGGGGTTGCTCCAGATCCCACCAGTCTCGATACAGATCAAAGACAATGCGAAATTGCCGCATATTCCCCGGTACAAGATATCCCAGGCAGGAGAAAAGGCCTTATTGCAAATAATTCAGAATTTTATTAAGTCTGGTGTGGTTGAAGAGACAGTAGCGAATGTGTGTAATAGCCCTATCCTTCCTATACTTAAAAAGACACCTTTGGATTCTTCTGATGCCCACCCTGATGTTTACCGCTTTGTCATTGACCTTAGAGAGGTTAACAAAATAGTGGTTCCCCAGTATCCTGTAGTCCCAGACATTACCACGATCTTGACAATGATTCCCCCGTCTGCAAAATTCTTTTCAGTGATCGATTTGAAGAATGCTTTCTTCAGCATTCCATTCCATACAGATAGCAGATATCTGTTTGAATTTGCAATAGCCGGCAGGAGCTTTAGATTCTGCCGTGCTCCACAAGGCTATACAGAAAGTCCGAGTATCTATAGCCAAGCTTTGAAAGCTCATTTGGATTCCTTGGAGCTTCCCCTTGGTAATGTGCTGTTGCAGTATGTTGACGACCTCCTTGTGGCTTCAGACACTGAAGATGGTTGTAAAGAGGCCACAGCTAAATTGCTGTTACATTTGGCACACCATGGACACAAGGTGTCACTTTCGAAATTTCAATATTGTCGACAGGAGGTCACCTATTTAGGTCACCTACTGTCGAATGAGGGTCGTAGACTAACACCTGAACGCATAGCTGCTATTACTAATATGCCTGTTCCTAGGACCCAACGCAAGGTACGCGCGTTCATTGGTATAACTTCATATTGTCGTCATTGGATCCCTAACTATTCCCTACTAACAAAACCCCTCCTTTACCTGACCACTAAAGACGTGCATGAACCCTTGCCTTGGACATCTTCATGCCAGCAAGCTTTTGAGCAATTCAAAGTTGCGCTTTGCTCTGCTCCTGTGCTTGGTACTCCTGATTACCAGAAGCCTTTTGTGCTTTATGTACATGAGGCGGACGGTTGCGCGCTTTCTGTTCCAACACAGGGTTTCGGTGGTAAGCAGAGACCCTGCGCGTGTTTTTCTGCTATTCTTGATAACGTCGCCAGAGCTCTCCCGAGTTGCCTGAGGGCTGCCGCGGCAGTGGCAGTTTCTATCAGACAATCGGCAGGGCTCGTCCTTGATACGGATCTCACAGTCATGGTACCTCATGCTGTGGACACACTGTTGAATAAGACAAAGACACAGCACCTTACTAGTGCGCGTCTCACTGGATATGAGTTAACTTTGTTTGCTACGCACATTACCATCAAACGATGTGCTACTCTGAACCCAGCCACGTTACTACTCCTCCCTTCGGAAGAAAAGGACAATGATGTCCATGATTGTTTATTTCGGACTGAGGAAGAAACGAAGGGACGGGTAGACCTGACTGATGTTCCCTTATCTGACCCCCAAGGGGAACTATATGTCAATGGCTCTTGTTTCAAACTACCAGATGGCACTACCACTGCAGCTTATGCAATTACAACGTTACACACTGTAGTTGAGACATCCCGTATCCCATACCAATCGGCCCAGGCTGGAGAGTTAGTTGCTCTCCTTAGGGCTTACGAGTTAAGTGAGGGACTGACTGTCAATGTCTACACTGACAGCCAGTACGCCTTTGGGGTGGCCCATATTTTCGGGCGCCTCTGGGTGGAGAGAGGGTTCTTGACTTCGCATGGGCTGTGAATACAGCATGGTCCATTGATACATAGACTGTTGTCAGCATTGACACTTCCTGATAAACTGGCAATAATAAAATGTAGCACTCACAAAGCAGTAACAGACGATGTTGGAAGGGGCAATGCGTTTGCGGATCAGACAGCTAAGGAGACAGCTAGATCGAAGATGAAAAAGATGTTTGTGACAGGTCCCGCTAGGTGGGTTCCAGACAATGGAATGTTCGAGGACACATTAGAAAATGTCAGGGAAATACAGAGCGAGGCGACAGTAGATGAATTGGCAGTATGGGAGGAGAGGACAGGGCGTTTGGATGAGGATGTTTGTTGGACTGTATTGTATGGGAAACAGAGAAGGTTGCTGCCGAACGCCTATGTGCTCCCTGTTGTTACCATGGCCCACGGCCCAGCACACATTAGTGCCAAAGGAATATGTAAGCTACTGGACCCAGTATGGCAAAACGATAATATCCCTAAGGTAGCCACACACCTAGTGAAACACTGCATCATTTGTCTGAAACATAATCCTGGGAAAGGTACTCCTACACCCGCAGGTAATTTTGCACCGCCTTCCTTCCCTTTCGAGGTTTACCAGATGGATTTCATCGAAATGGAACGAGTTAACAACTTGAAGTATGTGCTAGTAGTAATTTGTGCATTCAGTAAATGGATTGAGGCTTACCCCACTAAGGAGAATACGGCCATGGCAACGGCGAAGGCATCTTAAAAGAGTTCTTCCCTCGCTATGGATTGCCACGTGTGATCTGGAGTGACAACGGAAGTCACTTCAACTCAAAAGTCATTGAATTGGTGTGCAATGGCTTGCATATTGAGCAGACGTTTCATGCAGCGAACCACCCCCAGTCATCAGGCCTGGTTGAGAAGTACAATGGTTCTCTCAAACTGAAGTTAGCGAAGATCCAAGAAAGCACAGGATTGCGATGGCCAGATGCATTACCTTTGGATTTGTTATCCACCAGAGCGACAGCGCACTGTAGAACAGGGTTGTCCCCGTACGAGGTGGTCTTTGGGCGCCCCACCAACGTCTGGGGCATCCCAAGACCCAAGCGCTTCGCCGAGATAGAGTACCCCCTGCTGATAGATTATCTGTATGAATTGTCTAAAGATCTCCGTTCTGTCCACCAACAGATTCACGCCATGCTGCACCCAGTACCAGAGGGGCCCGGCATCAGCTACAACCCGGGAACTTTGTGATGGTCAAGAATTTTCAACGGAAGAACTGCCTGGAGCCGAGGTAGAAGGGGCCCCTGCTTGTCCTGCTCGCCACCCGCACCACAGTGAAGCTTGAAGGACGGAAGCACTGGGTGCCTGCATCGCATGTCAAAAGGGTACCTCTACCACTTCCGTATGATCCGTGGGTCCTCGACGGCATTGCTGACCAGGAAGGGGAGCACGTGCCCTGTTTCGTTGCCTTCTCTGATGCCCGATTGAGGTGGGCGCAGACAGACGAAGAAAGCGACGCGGCCTTACTTGAGGCGGTCCTCCCAGAGATAAGGGCCGCCCCGGATGCTCCCACTTCTAGTGCACAGACACCTGAGTCTCAATGCCCTGCTGAGCCTGAATTTCTTCCCCTTTTTGTTGATGAAGAAGTTCCTGGGGTCGCCAGGTACAACTTGCGGCCCCGACGGAAGGACAGTGCGCCAGTAGGACAGTCCAGGAGTTAGGGAAGGACTTGAGCTTAGGGCGAAGGTGCTATGTCTATGGTGCCTGCTTTAGTGAACTACACTGGTGCACTGCCCTGGACACTCGACAGGATCGTTGAGGGTATTTGCCCAGGAGGGAGGGTGCCCTATCCTGAAAGAAGAGGATTTGTTTTCCAGCAAGGGCTGCGATCGCGCAGCTCCCCCGTGGGAGTGCTTCATAGCACCGTTGTTGATGAACAATAGGAGTCTACCAGTGAGGCTCTGAAGGACACTGGGTGACTTGTACCCCTCTAGTCAGTTTAATTTTTGTGGCTCCAATTCCTAAGGTTTCTTTCTATGTACCCATTTGGCCGTGCAGTCATGAAGGAGGAACAGCCTCTGGTGGCCCCACCATTACAGCAGAATGGTCCGGGGTGGTCTAGTTGGTCCACTGGGAGTAGGGTAGTAGTGGTAGTGTTCCTTCTCATAGTAACGATAACACTATTCGGGGTGGTGTGGTATTTAGAAGACCAGCATCCTGTACACTCTTTGATAGGGACTACCCTGGCTCCACCTGAGCATTCTTTTGTTACACTGGCTCCGCATAAAGAGAGACATAGACAGACTTATGTCGAAAACGCGTTTCTGCAGATGCTTCATCAGGTACACAGTACCATTAATGCCACGAATTGTTGGGTGTGTGGGCTACTTCCCTCAGTCATGCACAAGAATGATCTGCTGGTGTCATTGCCCCGTCATACTTGGGTAGTTGTGAGGCCTGGTTCCAGTTGCTTTCTATGGTATATATGCACTATCATGCTGACACTATGAATGTGGTACAGGCTGATTATGAAGCAGTATTGGAGTATATAGTGGTACACCAAGGATACACACCTGGGGCAGATGGAAAGGAGGGTACCCTACATCCAGAAGCTTGTATGAATATTTTCAAAAATAATAAGAATGCGACTTGGTTACAAAATGAAATGTTGGATTTCCAAGGATATAATGTTACTGAATATTTTAAATGTTTCCAGGAACAAAATATAACTGAAGACAAAGCCATGCCCGTCCCTGGGATCAATACAGCAGCTAGTTTTTGTGTTGAAGGTTCAGGGACCGTTCCAGTAGGACAGAGCAGTTGCAACTATACATACCGATTGAACACTACTAGTAGCCCACCTTTGCTCACACCTCCAAATGTATACTTCATTTGTGGGGAGCAGGCCTATACATGGCTTCCCAGGGGATGGTCTGGCCGGTGTTATGTCTCTTTTCTTTTACCTCCCGTTTACATTGCACCATCTGATTATCACAAGGATCATAGGCTACAGCGTAGGGATCTACATTTACATCGGGCCAAGAGAGTTGTCAATCCAGAAGATATAGATCAAACAGATACTTCCCTACAGCAGTTTACTGACATCATGAAGGGCATTCTGCCGTTCTGGGGCCCCATGTTCAATAGTCGTAATATTCGTCGCCTTGCCCGAGTAGTTGAGGGAGTTATTAACACTACTGCAGGTATACTGACTAATATTACAGTTGAGCTTCAGGCTACGAGACTCGTTGCTCTTCAAAACCGGATGGTTTTAGACGTCATCCTTGCTGATAGGGGTGGAGCCTGCCGCGTCATCGGCAGCAGTTGTTGTGTTTACATTCCTGATAACGCCCCTACTGTGTACTCCGCCATACAGAAATTACACAGGCTTGCTTCAGATATCCATCAGGATATTGGATCATGGACCCTCACAGGGTGGTTCTGGGGTCTGCTGACATCATGGGGTTGGAAGATACTACTCGCCCTCATAGTTATTGCAGGTGTCATCTTCACATATTGCCTATGTATTAATTGCCTTCCAGCATGTTGCACCTATTGTGTGAGCAAGCTCACCCCTACCCCTAAATTGCCAGGACATGATACTAAGGTCTCTACTATGATGATACAGGATATCCAGGACATCATGCTTATCGAAGAGGGCATTTTTGAATACTAAGTAGATTTTGATCCTCATGTGCTGTTTTATTCTCCCTTGTAACTTGAGTGACTATGCATTTTCTTCCTTCCCACTTGAATTGTAAAGACACTACTGGATAGCATCAATAAAGCATTTACCCACCCATGCTAAAAGGAGGGTCTGTTAGGTTTGAAAATCCCATTCCTGCTATGCACTCGTATCATGCTATATTAGGTTAGCAGTGTGTGGCTAAATATACTCCATTTGTATTGACGTTATGCAACCCACTGAGTTATCCCTGCAATGTGCAAGCTTTCCTGTAGTTAGCCAGTGTGACTCCATTTTGTATTTCGTGATCCCTAGGGCCGCTCAGGCCGTGTCTGAACTAGGCCTCATCATTCGTGTTGCTTGCCTCAGCAGAAAACTGTATTTCGTTATTATTTTCTCTCTGTTCAAGGCTGTTTTCAGACTTACTAATGAATAGGCCATTCTGCCCTCGCATACCTATCTGAGTGTGTAGTTCTGCTCCCACGTTGGGAGACGCTGAGACTCAGAGCGGTGACCTCGAATTACAGATAACATGTACCCATCTGGCAGGTGGTAGCCCATCCTCCTGTGCCTTCTTTGTTCATGTTCGACCCAGGCCAGTAACTTTCCACTGTGGGCGTGGTTGGAGGCTTCTTGGGAAGAATGATTACTCACTGCAGACTGTTGGGGGGTCAGTCCCTCGGCAGACATCTTAGGGTGCAGGTCAGATTGGACTCCTCTGCAGAGAATTGCTAATAAAGGTTTGTTTGTATTCTCTACTGTCTGACCGACTCTTCATCACTTGGGAAGGCATAGCAGGTGGTGGTAAGTAACCTGGGTGGCCCCTAAGGGCCACTTCCTTCAAGCCCTTTCCATCCATTCATCTGTCGAAGTATCATTTGCATTTAGCTTCAGGCTACTAACCATACAGCATGAGGCTAGGTCATATTTCTTCAGCCAATGGCTGCCTTCCCTATCAGTGAAAACATTTTGCTTGTGCAAAAGTGCACACCCACCTAAAAGGTAGTGCACTTGAGTACCAGGAGTGGCGAAATAATCGCTGTTTTCATTTCATTTTTGTAATTATTGTTGTTTTGGGTCATTTTGATTTTTATATAAACATAGGTACACTACCTTTAGACAAAGGGCGTTTACTGCTTATTGATTTTAAACTTTTAATTTGTCTTACAAAAACACTCACGAGGCCAGAACTATCGCCTTTGCCAATGTTTCGTTTATTATCTATAAATTGAATTTTAGAAAGTCTTTTTAGATTCCAGTACTGCTGTAATTGCTTGATGAGCAAAGAACAGCAGGGTTGGGTCCTAATAAGTAGTATTGCTTATAACCATTAGTAAGGTTTCATCCCGTGGGTAGAGAGGGGATGTAAATCATCCCACTAGCACACAGCACCATTTAGTAGACAGTACCCAGCTGCCAGCAGGTATAAGTGACCAGCTAACAACGTGCAAAATATTACCTCCCCAAAATTACAATA
This sequence comes from Calotriton arnoldi, assembly GCA_963921515.1. Lineage (NCBI taxonomy): Eukaryota > Metazoa > Chordata > Amphibia > Caudata > Salamandridae > Calotriton > Calotriton arnoldi. The sequence continues at coordinate 62,199 of CAWUFW010021140.1, forward strand.
TCCATAGTGCCAACCCTTCTCATAGAGAAAGTTTTAATAACTACTGTATGGAGTGGCTATGAACTGACAAACTGCAACAGGCGATGCACTAACTTTTTACTAACAGCTTCTAGCACCTGGAGCATTTAACTGTTACACACTGTGCCCCTGTTCAGAGACTGGAGGGAGGTGGAACAATGAGAGACTCAGGGTAAATACTGACATCCTGTGAAGTTAAGATAAAGGAAAGATGAGAGGGAAAGAACGCTCAGAGAGTAAAAGGGAGATCCTGCCCACCCTCTCACACACTCACCTACCCACACATTCATCCACCCATTCATGCACCCACCCTCTAACAATTCAACTTCATCCATTCATTTACCTGTCCAGGAAACCATGGTTCCACATCCATCCTTTCTACTTGCTCCAATACAAGTTCCTCCATCCATCCACCCTGACCCTTCAATTGGTTTATCACCCACATCCATGAATTCAGTCCTCCATTCATCCATTGGCATTCATGTAAGAGTAATACTGATTGGCAGTAGGCGGAATGTTTAATTCCATCTGATATTGGCAGAATTTGATGACTCTGCATTACTCTTGTAGCGCCGTATGGTGGAATTTATTTCCAGCGAGGCTCTCGAAATGCGAGCTGGCATGTGAGATTTTGGCGTCCGCCAGCGTGGTTTTCTAACGCAAGCAGTCTCGGTCAGAAGGATGGTTCTTGAGTAGATTTGTTGCCACTAAAGTCGATTTTTCTACTTGAGCGGCAGCAAAATCATCTTAAATGGCTGCGTGCTCCTGCACAGTGCCTGGTGCCGTTCACACTAATTTTTCTGCGCTGCTCACGCTACCAGCGCTAAGTTACAGTGTGAGCAGTGGAACCTGCATATTTTCCACCCATTGGTGGAACTACGTGAAATCTCGCAGATTTTTTATGTAACTCTGTGGAATTACACTGAGACAAATTCCGAGAGTTCCACCCAACCCTATCCATCAATTCATGCATTTACCAAATCAGACCGGTGGATTCACTAACCCATAAATCGGCTCTAAGTATGCATCTGTCTACACCTGATAACGCCGATTCTTATCTAATTATCTATAAGAACCTTCTGGTCGCCAAGATCTTTTTACCTTGATTAGTGAATAGTGTAAAGGAGAGAATCTCATCTGGTTATATAACAGCATTCATTTTGTCTGAAAGGACCACTGACTCCGAATTCGAGTTTAAGAATTTATTATCGCCAAAAATAACTGGACATGCAAGCACCTCAACACGAGGTTAAAGAAATAGATGGGCACTAATACAAATAATAACCTACGCAGGAGTCTCATCCGACTCAGAATAAAGAGAATAGATAGTTCTAGAAGGATCAACCAAGCTATGATTGCTCCAATTTCTACGTTGCTCTTCATTTATCTAAGCAAGCTTTAAATCAATTGCTGTCCCTACACTAACACTTAGTGACATCCCTACATAACGATTTTCAAAGGCAAGAGTGAATAAAAGGTGTCAGCTGTGAAGACTTCCTAAGAAGTGCAATCACATAATACCTAAGCTCAGCTCTGCCCTCCTCTCTGGTCTCCCCTACCTCTTCTCTGGCCTCCTCCCTCAGGGCACTATCCCTAATACAAAACCCCAATACAATTGTACACGCCTTTGTCCCGCCTCCTTGGCCAGGTCTTCTTTCTTGTACTTTTCCATCGAAACGGTTACTTCATCCTGGACGGTTGCGATGACCTTGAGTCCCAGGCACCTTCTCCGCTGAAAGTATCATCCCTAAATTCCATTTCACTCCCCGTACCATGCCTCCCATCTCTCTAACTTTTGAAAACAAAGAGTTAGTCTTTACTAACGAGACATGTGTCCTTGCACCTGCAACAAAAGATACGTTCAACAGAAACCTTCTACTGTGCTAATTAAATCTACCGTTTGTGCCCAGAGAGCCTTACCAAGAGAAACTTTTCTCTGCCTACAAAATAAGCTAACATAAGAATAAACCAGGCCTTCCCTAAGCGTATATGTAGTCAGGCCTTTACATATAACTTTTAAACACACATCTTACTTTTCCCTATAAGCATTTTCATTACAATTCATATGCAAACAATGAATTACATGTGCAACTTTAATATGGTGCACGTTTAAACTACTGCAATTGAATTACACACAAACTAATTTCTCTATGCATTATATTCACACAATTCAATAAGCATTACATTACATGATTATCATAACACAATTATACTGCTGAGTTCACCTTATCTCAGTGAACTATTCATTCTTTACTAAACATGCATGAATACACAACTGAATATATGCGAATATATGTCTGAGTACATGCGGGTGCGGACTATCAGTGATTATGATGCACCCCTACAATTCACAAGAACATTTCGCTCTATCAGTTCCCCCTTTGATGACTCCTGTCATCACATCTCATTCTACTCTCTTGGAGAAAGAACCGACCTAAACAGAACTCGTTGCCATTTTCCCTGGTCTTAGTTTCTCCATGCTCTTGAGCCTTTGATACTGACTGTCCTGCAGTCTTGCCAATCTCATCTCATTTTCCCTCAAAGCTCTCTTGACTCGGCCTGCCCGATACCACTTGTAGGCCTTGATCAAAATCCACAAACAAACCACACAAACCACCAAGATAAGGAGGGGTCTCAGAAAATACCCAAGGAATCCCTTTCCTAGATTTGCAAACCAACCTCCCACTTGACCAAATCCCTTACCAACTTTTTCCCAGGCCCCCTCTTCGGTCAAATCCGCTATTTTTGTGTGGATTGTAGTGATATTACTTATATGTTTCTCCAGATCCTTGCTACGGTCTGGTTAAGTGCAGCACTCTTGAACCTTCAACATTTTACAGACTCCGCCCTCTTTTGCCAATAAGACATCCAAAGCAAGGCGATTCTGCAAAACCATTGCCCTTATCGACAACATCTCTCCTTCCACCAACACCAATGACTTTGCTGTATTCATTGAAAATTCATCCACCACAGTCGCTAACCTCCGGATTTTCACATCATTCAAAACTACTCCCAGACTGGGTATCATAGCTCCAAAGATATCCCCCACAACGATTCCTGCACTTGCAGCTCTTCTCGCTCTTGAATGCTCCCCACCTTCTAGAAGATCCAAATCCTCTGTATGGTAAATCTTTGGAAATATTATTGCCAAATAACATGTTCCATACCAATTTGCAGGCAACCTCACATAAGCATTCTTCCCACATACATAATACACCGTTGGTATCACTTGTACAGGACCTTGGAGAAAATCTTTTGCCACATCTGCCATGGTGAAAACGTGATCACAAGTGCTCTGTCCCACTGCAACCTTTTCGTAGAAAGTCTGATAACGCCTTATACACAACTTACCCCTCTGCTCTTTGTCTAACGCTATAGGACCATAGCTTCCCTTGGTCTTATGCAACTTTTCTTCATCTGTCCAATCAAGCCTGTGATGCCCCAAGTCTCGTGAGTGGGTCAGCTTTCTATACCTGTCCTCTACCTGATCTACAAACATTTTCTCCACCTCTGACATCGAGCAGGTCAGATTGTGTCTGTGAGCGAATGCTGTATCCAATTCCAAACTCGGTATGAAGAACTTCCTGAGTCTATCCTCGGTCTTATAATAATCATACTTATTCAAATGCTTGTAAGCTGGGACTTCAGGAAGCACTGCGTCGAAATTGGAAAAGAAATACTCAAACTGATCTCTCTCATAAAATAAACTAACAAAAGACTACATGAAATTCCATAAGTCAATGGAAGATGGTGTTACCTAATACCCTCGTCCACCGAAGCAGGCAACTGCATACACACATAACAATCCTTCGCATCCATCACATCAACATACTCATATAGCAGCTTAGCATATGCGTTAAGCTTAAAATCACTCCTAGATAAATCTATATGTAACCTACGACTTTCTTCTAATAGCAAAGCTCTGTCAGCTCCCATGTTTACCCCCTTTTGGCTAGGTGTAGTAGGTGTAGGTGTCCCTGGCACCCCCTGCACTTCTAGCTCATGCGAACCAGTATATGAGACTATGATTACTATGATTATAGAAACTATCACACTACTTATAAGTACGCCTACAATCCACTTTGATCTACGATTGGGATCTCCCGGCTCCATGGTTTCGAAAGTTCTCAAAAGTCTTGGTTATAGCAATGAACCCTGAAAAAGTCTCTGTGTCCTTTACTCGTGACTTGCTTAACCAGCTCGGGCAACCATGAAATCTCCGGATTTTCCCTTCTCGATCACAATCTTATTTACACAGTCCAGAAAAAGACTTCCCTAGTTTTCGTTCCTCTTCTGTGGAAAGTCCCTAAGTTTATTCTTCTTCCACTCGGACCTAGGTTATCTTCTTCTTTTAGACTTTTATTTACAGTTTATAGTTGATCCACAATAAGATCCTCATTGAGCAATTCCAGAACGTGAGACAAAAGTTCAAGACGCAAGAATACCATTTCATGTGAAGACGGCTCAAACCCAAAAGACGGAAATTCGAGTCGATGCAGAACCAAGTTTCGAACTTCACTCAGAAGCGGGGGATTCGGAACTGTGAGGGTCAGTGTTCCTTCTACTTCGAGCCCTGGCAACTGCAGCACCACCTTCACCACTACAGTCGGGCTCCGACAGACCACCAGCACTGACCTCAGCCTTCCCGTACTCACCACCCCCTGCATCAAGCACTGTGTAAGTCCACTCAGGGGTAGAGTATCTGCGGCAAGGTACTCTAGTTCTTTTCGACCTTCGCCGACTATCTTGAGCCTGGTCTTCGTCGCTTGCCTCTGTTTCAGATGCTTCAGACACTGGGGCAAGGTCTCTTTCAGGTGCTAACTTCAGGTTCCGTCGCCTCTGTCTTTCAGGCCAACTTTCTGCACTTCTGTCCGTTCGTCTGCCTTCCCCTGCTATACCCAGTGCACTACTTCCTCTTTCTGCTGAATCTGACTCTTCTCCGCCCACTGCACCGTTTCTGTCTTCGGTGTCTGAGTCAGGGTTTGAACTGTGGAAACCCCCTTCAGCTTGCTCTAGTGCACCACCAGCTGTGTCAGCGACACTTACAGCTTGACTTGTCCTCTCATGTGGCCCTGTCACATCAGCTGGATTTTCATTTACGAGAGGAGCTGTTTCTTCCAAGGGTGCTGAAACTCTGCGGGTATGGGAGGCATGCACCCAGTTCGGCAATCCTCCACACTTTACTGCTGTGTTCGTGATGAGTATCACCTGATACGGACCACGCCAACGGGCGTCCAAGCAACTCTTCCTCACGTGCTTCCGGACAAGCACCCAATCTCCGGGACACAAATCGTGGCACAGATCACTCGAGGCTGGGACCACTGCTGCTTGAACCTGCTGGGATACAGAATGGACCACATCAGAGAGTCCTTTACAATAATCGAGAATCAAGTCATCAGTGATGCTTATCAAAGCAGTAGCTGGTACTGCCGGCAACCTCATTGCCCTTCCCATTAGAATTTCGTGGGGGGACAACCCGGTTTTCCTGTCTGGAACACTTCGCATGCTCATCAGCACGAGCGGCAAAGCGTCGGGCCATTTCAGGGATGTTGAAGAACACATTTTTGCCATCCGGGCCTTCAAAGTTCCATTAACTTGTTCCACCATCCCAGAAGCCTCTGGTCTGTAACTACAGTGAAGTCTCTGGTCAATATTCAATGCAGCACAAAGTAACTTCATGATTTCACTGTGGAAGTGCCTTCCTCTATCCGATTCCAAAGAGGTCGGTATCCCGAATCTAGGTATGAGCTCCCTCAACAATAACTTGGCCACTGTGAGGGTGTCACACCTACGTGTTGGGTAAGCCTCCACCCACCGTGAGAATACACATACCAGCACTAAAATGTACCTCAACCCATTACACTTAGGCATTTCCACGAAGTCTAGCTGTATTCTGTTGAAAGGCCCACCTGACCTCCCAATGTGACTCAATGTAACTACAGTTTTCTTTCCAGCGTTCATCTGCTGACACGTAACACACCTCTGACACACTGTTTCTGCCATCGCTCGAAATCGTGGGTTGTACCACGTCTGTCTAAACACTCATCATTGCATCTCTACCAAGGTGTGCCTGTCCATGTATCAGCCTTGCCATTGGACTCAACAATTCTTCTGGTAACACGGCTCTCCCATCGTTGGATACCCACACATCCACATCTCCTCTCTCACAACCAGCTTTAATCCATCCCTCTCTCTCCTGGTCTGAAACTTCGTCCTGCAATCGCTTGAGCTCTTCCCAAGTGTCTGCCATGGCCAACATTATGTTGAGCTCGGTTCTTTCTTGGCTCTCCCCTGCGTATCTATCTGTGAATATGCATCCTTGTTCTGCACAGAAACGGGCGACCTCGTCCGCGTAATTATTACCCAATGACACAAAGTCCTCCCCTTTCCCATGGGCTGAACACTTTACAACAGCAATTTCCTTCGGATGCTGTAATGCATCCAACAGTTGTCTTACATATTCTCCATTCCGAATGGGTGAGCCAGATGATGTCAAAAATCCCCTCTGAGACCATAACTGCCCGAAGTCGTGCACCACACCAAACCCATATTGGCTGTCAGTGTAAATCGTGATTCGAATTCGATCAGCGGCCAAACAGGCACGGGTCAAGGCAATGATCTCAGCTACCTGCGCGGAGCGTACTCCTTCTAAGCAAGCAGCCTCAACCACTCCCGAAATGGTACACACAGCAAACGCTGCTCTCAATTGCCCCACACTGTCTCTTAAGCATGAACCATCGACAAAGAAAATTTCATCTGGGTCTGCCAATGGTTCATCGACAATGTCAGGTCTCGGTTTGGTGCAAAGCTCGGTCACATCGAGACAATCATGGTCCGCACAATCTTCATCATCTGCGTTCGGTGTAGGCATCAATGTCGCAGGGTTCAAGACAGAGCACCTCTTCAGAGTCACATTCTCTGCGGCAAGTATGACTTGCTCGTACCTCGTTAACCTATTGTTCGTTAGGTGCTGAGTCTTGGTCCTGGTCATCAATAACTCAACCGAGTGTGGCACATGTACAGTCAATGGATGTCCCATTACAATGCTTTCACATCTTTCAATGCTGACACCGGTTGCAGCAACGGATCTTAGACATCCGGGCAACGCAGAAGCTACTGGATCTAGAGTAGCTGAGAAATAGGCAACTGGTCTACGGACACCTCCATGGTTCTGAGCTAACACTGCTAATGCACATCCTTCCCTCTCATAACAGAACAATGAAAAGGCCTTGTTGTAGTCAGGCATTCCCAGTGCCGGAGCACTGCACAATTCCTCTCTCAGTTTCAGGAATGACATCAAGCACTCCTCGTCCCATGGTACCGGATCACTCACATCCTTGTGTGTAAGCATCTGCAAAGGCTTTGCTCTCAAGGAGAAACTAGGAATCCACTGTCGACAGTAGCCAACCATTCCCAGGAACATCCTAACTTCTCTCTGTGTAGTGGGTACTGACATACTCATTATTGCCTCGATTCGGTCTGGTGACACCTTCCTCTTGCCTTTTTCTAATCTGTGTCCCAAGTACTGTACCTCATTCAAACAGTACTGCAGCTTGTTCGGGGACACCTTATGTCCATTCTCTGCTAAGTGGTTCAACAGAGCTACAGTGTCTATTCTGCAAGCATCTTCCGTTTCTGAGGCAATGAGTAAGTCGTCTATGTATTGCACGAGGACTGAGTTCTGCGGCAACACAAGACTTTCGAGATTTTTTTTCAGGATCTGGTTAAAGATCGATGGACTTTCCGTATACCCTTGAGGGATACGACACCATGTTAACACGCGACTTTCCAGCCTGAACGCAAAAAGAAATTGGCTTTCCTCGTGGAGCAGCTATCGAAAAGAAGGCTTGACACAAGTCGATGACCGTAAACCACTCAGCTTCGCATGGGATCTGGAACAGTATTACTGATGGATTCGGTACCACTGGACAACAAGGGACAACTATCGTGTTGACCTTTCGCAGGTCTTGCACGATCCTGTATTTCCCGCTCGGTTTCTGTAGCCCCATAATAGGTGAATTACAGGGGCTACCTCTGATCTCTTTCAGAATGCCTTTCTCAATGAAAGTCTCGATCACAGGTTTTATCCCTGCAATCGTTTCAGGCGACAGGTTGTATTGAGGTGTCCTGGGGAAATCAACATTTTGCTTCACCTCAATCCGCACTGGTTCAACCCTCTGATTAGACCTATTTCATCGCCTGCGAAATCCCACACCACAGATGACACTGCGTCTCTCAGATCAGGTGGAAGTTCTTCCACAGTCACCATTGGGTACAGATCTATACATAGATGCTGATTGGTAACCTTAAAGTCAGCATCGTCATCTCTCGTCTGGACCTCCACTCCCTGAGGCGTACAATAAATCGTGCAGTTCAACTTGCACAACAGATCTCTTCCCAAAAGGCAAACTGGACTCGTATCACACACTACAAACTGATGTCTAGTTTGGAAGGAACCTATCTTTACTAGGATCGGTTCTGTCAATGGGCTGCTTATTCTTTTGTTCGCTACTCCAACAACCTGGATTGATTGTCCCGAGAGGGGTAGGTTAGGGACTACTGCTGATCTTACAGTAGACCGGGTAGCACCAGTATCAACCAAAAGTGTGGCAGGATGACCCTCAATATCTGCCTCCACGAAAGGTCCCCTCTGGTCTACCTCCAAGACTGCTCCAAGCGTGCAGTCTTCCTCCCCTCTCAGGCACCGTCAGGATAAAGGATCTGAGCTACTCTCGTCATAGTCTTCGAACAGGGGCATCTGTTGGTACGTTCGTATTCCTTGTGTAATCCTTGGAGCCTGGGGAACCTGGGCGTGAGAGCTGTATACCCCCCCTTTCATCGTCCTAGGCCTCGTCTCTGTGTTAACTACCTCTTGCGCGGGTGCCTGAGCCCCCTCTTCCTCTTCCTGCAACTGATTAACTGGGTTCAAAGGACACTCGCGTTTCCAATATCCGACCTGGCGACAAAGATGACACGCCGTGGTCTTCTTCAGTGTGGCCACGTCCACTCCTGTCTTGGGGTCTACTGGTTTTCCCTTTCCCTGTCCTTGCCCATTCTGGTACCCCTGGAAATTTCCTTGTTTTCTTCCTAAGGTCCCTCCATTAGACTGACCCTGTGCTGTCTGCATCTGGACAAGCATCAATTTATCTTTTAGCTTCCGATGTTTCGATTCCACCTCATCACTACAGTATCTCGCATACCTCAAAATTTCATCTAACGGCTTGTTCTGCCAGCAGATCAAATGGTGCTGTATCATGAGGCTGACTTCCATTCTCAGACCCAGTACAAACTTTGAGACAAACTGTCCCATATCCTTGGGGTCCAAGATATCTAACCCACTATACTGTTTAAAAGCTTGCAGAAGTCTTTCATAATACTCATGCACCGTTTCTTTGGGTTCCTGTACAGTCCGATCTATCTTAACCCAATCTATATCTTGAGGTGAAATCTTCAGTTTTAGCCATGTGATCACCTGTTCATACTTTTTCATTACTAGGGGTGATGGACCATTTGTAACCGGCTCCCTTTCAGGTTCCGAAGTCGGCCACTCGACAGCGACTTTACAAGCTGTCCACAAATCTCCCGGTACCACTATGTCAAACAAGGTGTTCAAATCAATCCACAATACTTTTGAAATTTTTACAAATTGCTCAACCTGCTTGTACCACTCTACTCGTTTCTCCCTCAGCCGAGGAAAATCATTTGTAAATGCAGCCAAATCACCTCTATTCCACGGCACATGCACATACCCTCCATTCTGTACTTCCCGTAAAGGAAAATTTCCAACACCCGTCGCCCCCCCTCCTGGAGGCGGCGTTTCCCCCTCAGCTTTCTTTGTTAGTTTCTTCTTGGACCACTTTTCTTCCCATTTGTCCAACAAAATCCATATTCTCATTCCTACAATCAGGTCTCTGGTGTGTGTCCTTAATCCTGTGATTCTTTTCTCCTCCAGCTCCTGGTCACTGTATTGTAATCTATGCGGTCCCTGCAACGCTTTAGTTTTGTTCAGATCTACCTCACATCTTTTGGCCAATTCCTTTAATCTATCATGTGCCATTCTAGCTTTTCGAGTCACGTCTTTTGCTACAAAAAGCAGCTCATCTGATCCATAAATTTCTATCCTTTCCAGAGGCAGACCCCCGCTGATCATCTCGTCTACCTCTGCTTTCAACCTTACTACGTCTAGCAACCTTGCCTGTACTGCACTCCTCAGTACTTCTCGACAAGTTGAACCATCCCGCTCATCACAGTCACTATTCTGTCCTTGTGACCTATTCCCTTCCATCATATTCCTTGAACTTGGTCTATCTTCCGAGATGTTTTGTGCCCTATCTCCTATCATCCTATCACTTTGGTTTGTTACTGTTGGTGTCCACATCCTCAAAGCTGACTTGGATTCCTGCAAAGACCTCGGTCTGACCGGTCTCTCCTCCTCCTGTCTAAAGGAAGAGTCTGCCGTAGCCGGTAACGGCGTACTTGTCTCCACTGATCTTGGGAAATGAACCACTCGTACTCCGAACCCGTTCCCGCTGGTTACTTCTTCCCTTCCCATCTGTACGGAGCTCCCTTCTCTCACTCGGTCTGGGTCATATACCGGTACTATGGGACCAATGGTAACCGGTACTGTCAAGGAGTCCGGTAATCTTGTGCTCCCAACCGGAGGCTGTGTTATCATAGACGTTGTTGCCCCTTCCGTTCCTGTGGAAATCCTTCCCACTACTCTCATGCTAGTCTGATTCTGGCTCCCATCAATTGTTACTGCTGGAGTCGGCTTTCCCTCTTCTGAGTCTGGATTAAATGGTGGTGGCCTCTCTGCCAACAACCTATCTAACAGGCTGTCGTCTGTATCACTGTCGTCCTCATCGATTCTTATAATCTTTCCATTCTGTACTATCAGTGGGTATAATTTATCTCCCTCTATCGTCTCCACTCTCCACCTTTTCTCCAGTGCATCCCACCTTGCATCTTGAAATGCCCTGACCGATTTCTTCACCCTTTCCTGGCTCTTGTCTTTCCTCCTATCGTACGCTGCTCTAATCCACGCATGTAGCGCCTCAAACTGTGTTGGTCTAGGTAGTGGTCGTAAAGAAGCCATTATACTTTTTAGCTGGTACAACACCTCTAACCTGAAAGTACCATAGCGTGGGAAAGACAATTCTCCTTCTCCTTCTGTCATTTTATGCCAATTCTCAAGCCAAATTATAGTATGCAATCCTACATTCTTTGCCATATAATGTGCTGGCGTATCCTCGGGAGGAGCTTCCTCTCCTTCCCGAGTTACCACATGTCTATCACCTCTACAAAGTTCCCGTAAAACTTTAAAACATTTCATGATGAATCAACTTTTTATTTACTCTCAAAATGTTAGCTTTTGCTTCCTGATTTCAATCCACCAATGCCAGCGCGGCGCACACCAACCGGCCTATCGCAGCGCGGCACTTGTTTGACGTCACTTTTCCTCCGCTCGCAGCAGTTCCCCTCCTTCCTAATTCACTCGTTCTCGCTCGCACCTGTCCCAATCATACTCTGAAGTAATGTCCGTCCTACCGAACAATTACCTCTCTGACCGTCAGTCTTACCAATGACCGATCAGCCTCTTGAGCTTGTTGACCTCAATCTGGCAACCGTCTGTCCGTGAAACGACCGGACAATCGCCTCTAACACTCTTGATAGGATTCAATCACTCGATGTTCTGCACACAATAACCTACGACCTGCGTTAGTTATTCACACTCTCACACATGTGTTCCCTATCTTCAGTGGGTCTGTCAATGACGTCTCGTGACCCCCACAACCTCTGGTCAACGCTCTCAACTCTGGGTGTGTTCTACACCACAATAAATCTCCCGGTCCGCGCGCGCTCACGGTCCGGTTCTCACTCACACAACTCTCTGTTCCAACTCCGCAAGACATCACACAACAATAAAACACCGCAATCTACCAAACACCACTCTTTTCATACTCACTCTACCACGAACTGCTACTTCCGCCGCACCGTCACTCTCCGTCAGTTTTCAACGACCTCCGACCTCCGACATCTTTCTCCCGCGGTCCTCTGGATTTGCGTCACTCGGGCTCTATGGGGCAACTTAGTCTCCTATCCTGCTCTAGATCTCCCCTTACCATCAAAGGTAACCATCCTACTCTGCTACCAACTGATAACGCCGATTCTTATCTAATTATCTATAAGAACCTTCTGGTCGCCAAGATCTTTTTACCTGTTGTATAGTGTAAAGGAGAGAATCTCATCTGGTTATATAACAGCATTCATTTTGTCTGAAAGGACCACTGACTCCAAATTCGAGTTTAAGAATTTATTATCGCCAAAAATAACTGGACATGCAAGCACCTCAACACGAGGTTAAAGAAATAGATGGGCACTAATACAAATAATAACCTACGCAGGAGTCTCATCCGACTCAGAATAAAGAGAATAGATAGTTCTAGAAGGATCAACCAAGCTATGATTGCTCCAATTTCTACGTTGCTCTTCATTTATCTAAGCAAGCTTTAAATCAATTGCTGTCCCTACACTAACACTTAGTGACATCCCTACATAACGATTTTCAAAGGCAAGAGTGAATAAAAGGTGTCAGCTGTGAAGACTTCCTAAGAAGTGCAATCACATAATACCTAAGCTCAGCTCTGTCCTCCTCTCTGGTCACAACTACCTCTTCTCTGGCCTCCTCCCTCAGGGCACTATCCCTAATACAAAACCCCAATACAATTGTACACGCCTTTGTCCCGCCTCCTTGGCCAGGTCTTCTTTCTTGTACTTTTCCATCGAAACGGTTACTTCATCCTGGACGGTTGCGATGCCCTTGAGTCCCAGGCACCTTCTCCGCTGAAAGTATCATCCCTAAATTCCATTTCACTCCCCGTACCATGCCTCCCATCTCTCTAACTTTTGAAAACAAAGAGTTAGTCTTTACTAACGAGACATGTGTCCTTGCACCTGCAACAAAAGATACGTTCAACAGAAACCTTCTACTGTGCTAATTAAATCTACCGTTTGTGCCCAGAGAAACTTTTCTCTGCCTACAAAATAAGCTAACATAAGAATAAACCAGGCCTTCCCTAAGCGTATATGTAGTCAGGCCTTTACATATAACTTTTAAACACACATCTTACTTTTCCCTATAAGCATTTTCATTACAATTCATATGCAAACAATGAATTACATGTGCAACTTTAATATGGTGCACATTTAAACTACTGCAATTGAATTACACACAAACTAATTTCTCTATGCATTATATTCACACAATTCAATAAGCATTACATTACATGATTATCATAACACAATTATACTGCTGAGTTCACCTTATCTCAGTGAACTATTCATTCTTTACTAAACATGCATGAATACACAACTGAATATATGCGAATATATGTCTGAGTACATGCGGGTGCGGACTATCAGTGATTATGATGCACCCCTACAATTCACAAGAACATTTCGCTCTATCACACCTACAACACGTATGCATTCATCCATCCATCAATACTAATCTAACTAAGCCCACCACACAAGCACCCCCTCTACACCCATTCATCCATTTGGTTAACCATCCACACTCCAATGGATCCATCCATCTAACAACATCAGTGCATTCAATTATCCCACCTCTCCAACCATGCTGTCATTTATCTGTTCAACCGCACCTATGCATTATGCAAACACAGTTATGTATTCATCCACACTCAAGCATTAATTCATACTAAAGCATCCATCCATATCCATTCATCTGTTGTCCCATTAATATACCATGACCCACCTGTCGATGGACTTATTCATAAGTAGAGCTCAGCATAACATTATTTATTCCTGTTTGCTGCGAGCAGAAGAAAATTCCAGAGTGAATTTGCCTTTTGTGGCAATCAGTTCCACTTACTGTTGTTGTAAAATCAAGAATTGCACCTGATTTCCACAGTGACTTCTGTGACAATGCCTGCCCTTACACAAGCCACATGCAGTTATGCCACAGCTATTCTGATACGCTAATAGCGACCATTCATAATTGCTGAGACATTGCATTGTTTCAGCAATTCTGATTACTCAGAAAAAGTACCTCGATTAAGGCCGTTCTGACTGGCAGCCCTTCAGAATAGCTATGGTTAGTTTGTGCCTTGGACCATGTTTTGTGGTACAAGGGGATGTGGGCAGCATTCATAAAAGATACGTTTTTTTCTGTGTTTAGGTATGAAATCTGTATGGTAATGCAAAATGAACTCTGCTCATTAGAGGGATTAGGAAAAAATACATATTCCCTCATTTTCATTTAAGCTGACAGTTTTGTTAACCCCTCACTTACAGCTGCAGATCGTGTATAAGGGTATTGGGGTTCCTATCCATCCCACATTTGTGGACAAAGTTTGTAGATAAACTAACATATATAATACAAGATTGTGCTTGACTGAATAAGAATAGGGCAGGCAGGCATTTAGAGAGGTTCTCCAGGCTTGTGCAAGAATGTTAATAGGGCTGCAGCATTCCTAGAGCTTACCTATACACCTCCCTTATATTTCATTGGATCACATGTGCATTCGTTCCACTGTCTCCAGTGCTTCAAAGCAGTGCCTACCGAAAATAGCTCTGAGCATTTTGCCATCTAGCCTACTCCATTTCACTCAGCAGTCACCACTCTTTAAAATCTGCTGACAGGGTGGGTTGGGATCAGCATGCTTCTTTGGCCCCACCCTTACACAACAATGGGGAAACCCAGTAGACCGTAGGACCTGGGTGAGATATGGTACAAAACACAGTTGGTCCCAATGGGAAATATTCAAGTTATGTAAAAAGTTTGACCCAATATCATGAATCACAAACACCTTAATGAATAAAATTCAAGATAATTTTTATTGAATATCAAGTAAATACATTAAATCATATAATACAGTTGCTCAACAGTGGGTGGAAAGTAAGTGTTGATTAGAGTGCTCATGGGTAGATAAGAACAGAATAGGAGATTCAAGTGAAAATATATATATACAGTGTATACAAACAGTTCAAATATATCCTGTCTGGGGATGCTTATTATGATTTGTTATTCAACGGTTGTAAGATACAGCATATAAATTCTGTGTTATCTAGACGTGGATGATACTCCCAGTCCAGGTAGGTATAGTTGGAAATGTCGACGTTTTGACTTCTAAAAGGCGGAGAGGCCAATTAAACCTTGGGAGGGGTCTTCATCAGGACCAGAAAGGAGCAACCTAAATGGTGGGTCGAAGGAAACCAATCAGTAACTAGATAGACCCATCAGTAAATTTACAATATGGTGGGTGATATGGGGCACAACACATTATGGCGCCATAGTTCACCTTAAACCCACTATGGGTTATCACATGGGGGAGCCTCAGAGATGGGAATGGGTGGACAAGAATCAGTAAATGAAGGCTAGATAAGATCTGGTTGCCGCTGCAACGCTCTCAGTGACAAGTGAAGGGGCACAGCAGTGACTGTACCCCTAACATACTTTTCAACCTCCTCTCTCAAAAATCTGAACAAAGTCAGGCAATCAAGAGAGCATTTAGGAGAGTGATCCCGTTAAGGTCAGTGGAAAATGAACACTCTTTGAGGGTGATACAGGTTTGAAAAGCGGGTGATTATATTAAAGTCAATAGAGACATTTGTTTGTCAGGCATGTGAACAGAAGTAACAAGCATTGGCAATGCACATAGATCTGGCATTAATGTGCTACACCCTACACTCACCAAAGTATGCCACTCATTTTGCTTTTACATGGGTACACCTTTCACGCTAACACTCATTCATCTTGCAATCGCACGGACACATCACTCATGTCTTAACCTGCACCACAAACTGCGAGCTCTGCCCTTATGCCCCCCGCTTACCCACAACTCACCCTGTATTTGCCCTGTAGTCACAAACCACATCTCTTGCACTCTTACACTTCACACTCTGCCCTCAACCAAAGCTCAGCCTGTACTCACCCACAGTTCACACTGCACACAAGCACCACTCGCCCTCAATCCAAACACTATTCATGCAACTCTAATTATGCACTCACAAACCACTAAATCACTACATACGCTGACCGCTCAATCATCATCCTCCCACATCTCACCTTGAACACTCCAACACCTCTCACTCGTGACTCTCAAACTGTTCACCCTACACACTTGCACCACTCACCCTAAAACCACACGCTGCTTACCTTGCACATTCACATCACACACTCTACTAATGCACCACTCACTCTTCCCACTCACACACCTCTCAGCCTGCACTCAGACACTACCCTCCCAAACTCAGGCACCACTCAGCCTGTACACTGACACCACACACCCTTCACTTTAACAGCACTCATCCTGCAATAACACACTTTCACTCTTGCTAAGACACCTGTCAAATTGCCCTCAGATACCCGTATTCTCCATTTCAACCCTGCAGCCAGATATTGCTCACTGTGCACTAACAGCCTTGACCTTGTACTCGTACACAACTCACCCTAAACTCAAAGACTGCTCTCTGTGCTCACAGCAACACACACAACTCATACAGCTCTGATCCAGCACTTGCTCAGCAATCATCCACCCATCTTTTACCCAGGGTCCCCCCACCACTCACACTGAACTCATCTACCATTCACAGTGCACTCATAAACCAATGACCCTGCTCTTACGCTCTCATTCTGATACCCCCCCCACACCACACCTGCACATTCTCATCATTCTTCCGGCACAGATAGACCACTCACCCTGCACACACACCACTCCCTCAGTGACTGAGAAGGCCAACTGCCCCTTAGCTCTCAAGGTGCCATCCTGGTGCCGCCCTCTGCGAACTGTACCCAGTGCAAGCTGCCCCAGGTGCACCCACTTATGCTGCCATTCATGAACCAGGGACAGTGTAACCTGACACCAGGCCCTCAAGGTACCATCCTGGTACACCCTTTGCTGCCACCTTCCGTGAACCACACCACCTGATACATCTCTGTTCTTGGAGCTCAATGTGCTCTCCAGGTGTGCCCAGTGCAGCCACTGCCAGAGAAGGACAGAGGATGCTGCCCCAGGATCCTAATGTGCCCTCCTGGTGCATCCTCTGCAGCCACCATCCGTGAACCATGCTCAATACGAGCTGCCTGTGGGCCCTTTGGGTGCACTTTCTGCTGCCACCCTGTGTGCACCATGGACAGCGCAAGCTGCCCCTAGGCCATCAAGTTGCCCTCCTGATGCACCCTCTGCTGCCACCATTTATGAGCCATGTGCCAGATGCCGCTCGGCCCTCACTGCAACACCTTCTGGAGATTATGGGTGCATACTGAACTGTCCTCCTAAGGCATCAACAAGGCAGCTATTAGCCCTCTCCAAACCACTCCACCGCCCC
This sequence comes from Calotriton arnoldi, assembly GCA_963921515.1. NCBI lineage: Eukaryota > Metazoa > Chordata > Amphibia > Caudata > Salamandridae > Calotriton > Calotriton arnoldi. The sequence continues at coordinate 79,569 of CAWUFW010021140.1, forward strand.
CCTAAGTGGTGTCTGCTCTGTTCCATGGGTTCACTAGCAGTGCCCCAGCACAGTGTCCTCTGCCTGCCCCTCATTCCCCTGCTGCTCAGAAGCTAAAACTGACTTGGGTCCCAGGTTTCCTTCCAGAAGCAGTGCAGGTGGTGTACTGGATGTCATCATAGACCCCAGTCAGAACATTGTGTCGGGACCGAGGACCTCTGCGGATTCAGCAAGTTCACGTAGGGCCCTTGGTGGGCCTGAGGTTAGAGAATCACTGCGGATGAACACAGAGATGGACCTAGCCAGTTCCCACATGCTACATGCAGGTTCCCTTCATGCAGACCCTGACACTGCCTCATAACGGGATCACCCTTTGTGCACCAATCTGTAATGGGGGCTGTCACAGACCTCTGGCTCTCAGAGTCATGGAAGGAGCCATCACTCACCTGTGACTTCAGGTCTCTCATCCCTAGGTACAGCATCTCCTACCCCATGCATGCTTCAAGATGCACATCAGACCCGGTGACAGGGCTTAGCACGCAGTGGTGTCAGCAGTGGTGGTGCCTCCAACTGTCACTGCCTAAATGCCATCGAGGCTTGGACCTCCTTCTGCAGCACGTTGTGGCCTGCCTCCCTTATCCCTGCCTTCCTCTCTATACTTCCCCTTTTGAGCGGAATAAGACTCTGACTCTGGCATGGAAAAAAGAAGGCTGAAGTTTGTTAATTGCTGATGACGTTTGCATGGCTCTATCTTCTTTATTGCACAATTATATTGATTACTTTAATCATACATCATTGTCAGTTGGCATGACGACAGAAGTTCATTAATCACTTGGGTCATAAATCATATCCTCATAAATCTTTTTGACAGATACAGGTCATAAATCACTGACTCATAAATAAGGGTGGGCGGTAAACTCAGCACTGCCAGCAGAGTATAAGAAGTTTTGTCACTCCGCGCTCCACTTGGAGTGCGGAGTTTTGCAAAAACTCCGCCATGTAGCGGAGTTTACCGGCGCCACCCCTAATAAAGGTTAACATGCAAGGGGACAATTCCGGGAGATGATCAAGGGAATAAGGGCATATGACTGAGAACTGCGCTCAACCTCCTACACTGGGAGTAAGCGCAAGCGTGCTCTTGCCTACACTGTGGCGATGCACCTCGCACAAGTCTCGCACTCTGTAGGCAAAGGGGTGGCTCAAGGTGACACTGCAGATGGAGACTTTAGGAGATCGTCATGCTGCAGGGCTAGTGTGTTCTCTGGTACCTGAACACCACCCATTACTCCAGATGGAGAAGAGCTTTCTTGTACAGCTGCAGTACCTTCTGTTGGTGTGTGAGGAAAGCGTACTACATGACAGCTTCCCAGCGGCAGGGCCGTAGCAGGCAGCGGGAACCTACAGCCTGCCGTTCCTCCCAGAAAACCGGTTACGTTAGCCCTTTATTAACAAAAGACGGGCTTACACGACAAGTGTAAGGCAGGTCGCCACCTTAGAGCTGGGGTTCTTAGTGGTAAACAATCCGCAAACATGCAAAATACAAGGTTAAAAGGTGCCTGTCACCTTTGCTCATTGATACCTTTGACATTTAATTTGAAAATCAAGCACTGGGGGAAAAACAAAACAATAAAGTGTTAACAATTTTTTTTACAGATCTATAAAATTAAAGACACAGCACATACACATTCCTATTTGAAAAACATCTGATTTTCATTGATTGTTAATTGCTGGAATATGACGTTGTCCTTGTCATTACTTTCAGGTAAATACAATCAAGGACATTAGGAGATGGCCAGCAGTTTCTGTTCTATTTGACATACTGTGAACAAGAGCTAGCTTATTTCTCAGCTGCCGTGTGCTTAGTGTTGCGCAGAGCCCTAACGGTTGCAATAATATTTAGCAGAACGTGAACAAGATCAGAGAGCAAACACGTTTGGCGCAAACAGTATATTGTTAAAAGCTATTCAGCTGTCACTTTTTCATCTTTCTAAAGAGTGAGACCAATGAGCCCTTTAATTACGGCCACCTTGTTTGCCTGCAAGGAGAAGCGACGCACCAACACAGTTATGTTTTGTCTCTTAAGGGGTGGCATCCAAACTGCAAACACAGAAGAAAGGCAGCACCAGTTTATACCTAATCATCATGCATCGGGTCCCCAGCCTGTGAGCAGTGTTTGGTCCGACTCCCGCAGTGCATGAAGATTGCTGTGAGTGGGAGAGCAGTAAAGTGTTGGAGATGGGGATCAAGGCATCCTGTTCAACATGGGACAGCAGCATGGAGGCTGCTTGCACTCCTCTGCAGTGCCGGTAAGCAGCAATGAACAGGTGTCCGGAGCGGAGTGTGGGCAATTGTCTGAAATCCCCTACCTCCGATGACATCTCCCTTCTGCACAAATCTCAGCTCGATCAGACGAGTTACAGGGAGGGAAAAGACCTGGACCAGGAGCAGCCACTGTACCAGGTACAAACTCGTGTCCTAGACTTCTTCTAAACCACTGGGAAGATTGAATTTTGCATGAGCGTGTATGGTGGACTGGAAATCCACCGCTAGCGGAACTCCATGGAATGTTGCTGAGTTTTTAGGTGACTCCACAAATTCCATGGAGTAGAACTCTGCGAGCTCTGGCTAGGCTTACTCATAAATCATTTGGTAAGACGTAAATCACTCTGAAGTCACAAATAACTCGCTGTGAGAGGGTCGAGCATGAGTCTCCCTGGGGCTGAGTGCTACAGGTTCTTTTTAGGCCCCCCTTTCTACCGGAGTGTGGCATCTGTGGGCCCCGCCTGGCCCCGCGTAGGCTGTAAGAGCTGTGTTCGGGTGTGAGATCTCTTAGTTCTGCCTCCCAGTGTCCCTGCCTTTAGGCATCCCAAGGATCACTGCTGGACCATGCTTTGTTCCCTATGGTTTCCTCACCGCCCTTGGCAGTTCCTGTTAAAGATCTGATGGGACTCTATCCGCTTAGTGCCCCCTCTGCATGGCAGCTGCGACACCCACCCAACTCTGAGGTGTGGGTGAACGTGTAATGCTGGTTCTCATCCTAGCTCCAAGTAGCTGCACTTGCAAAGAGAGGAGTAGCGAGGTGGGAGCCTCAGTGCCCTTTTAGCTCCCCAATGCCCAAGTGGAGGCTGCCAGTCTGCCTGCTTTTTTCAAAGTTGCCAATCTACCACTCCTTGTTCCCGCACTCCTCACCTATGGTGTGAGGGGGGCGGCTGCCCACCACTCGGGCGCCTTGCCTCCCCTACCCCTTCCTGGTACTCCACTTCCGGTCCTTCTCCTTTTTCTCTGGGTCAGGTCCAACTCTGCCTGCCTGATCTCTAGTAGCAAGAAGATATCAATATACTCATTCCACCAAATCTTCTCCTTTACTGATTGTGGTATCAAGCTGGCTAGCCCCATCTCCCTGGCTGTCATTGGTGGACCCCCAGGTGATGGGCGCATGTAATCGCTGTCCGCTTTCCCATTTCCACTATCCTTCCCATTGGATTGCTCGCTAGTGCTCAAAGGTTGCCCTCCTGTGAGGTCTGCGCCTTGCTGGTCTTTGCCCCACCCTGAACCTTGACTAGATGCCAAAGAGGCACCCTTCAAAGCCCTGCCCCTGTTGCTCCTGACTGTTTATTGCTGCTATGGCTGTTTATTTGCTTGTGGTGTGCTTCGCTGCGTTGGCCCACACTAGCATGCCGCCTGACCCAGGAGGGAAAGGAGGCCACCATAGAGGGATAAATCCCCCGACAGTCAACATATCTGATGCACCCCATGAGAAAAACAATGGTCCTGGGCCCCAAGCGGCACCCTCCCATCACGGGCTGTGCTAAAACCAGGTGCCATGGCACTGGCCAGTCCACCTGCCCCATTAAATTCAGGAGCCCTTGTGCCCCCCTCCTCATGCAGTGGCCTATTGCATTGCCCCTGTTGCTCACTGTTTGTGGCCTGCCGCACTTCTTTGCCGTGTAGCCCCGACCAAGCATGCAATACCTCCTCATGCCTTGGGGGCAGTGCTACTGCCCAGTCAAGCACCACCTCTCCTCATAAAGGGGCCCTGTCCATAGGGTAGGAACCACCATAGAGGCTGCAGTCGACATCCCTTCCTCTCTTTGTAATAGACCTTGTGTCCTTCCCGCACCCAGGGAGGTACCGCTGTGCTGACTTCAGATGTCCCGCAGGTCGTGGCACTGTGTGCTCCTGCACCACCCACCATCAACACCTGATGCTGCAGTGTTGGCTTCAAGCGCCTTCACTTTCCAGGCGGAGCGACTGCCGACTCGATAGTGTGATCTGACTTCAGAGGCTCACGCAGCCATGTTGGCTCCAGGGAATCTGCTTGCCCCTCTGGCCCTTGAACACTGGCTCTCCCTCTGGGCCCCTGCGCACCAAATGTCACCTACATGGCCACGGGGGACTGGCTCCTGCTGCCGGAGGACCAAGTGTCCTCCTTGGGATCCCCGCGAACTGTCCCTCGCCGTGCGTGAGCCTCTGGGGGATGGCGGTCTGTCTGACCCACTCCTTGTGAGCAGCCTTTGGTCATTCCCCAAATACCCTATCCAGAAATTATTCTTCACCGCAGTCCCCTGCTAGCTTCCTTGCACACTGTAACATCCTTTCGATGTTGTCTCCATCCACCTTGCTATCGCGTCCTGCACTTCCTCGACTGGCCTGAAAGATCCTGGCTGAGCAGTAGCGGCTGCTACCGAGCGGACGTGGCCGGGTGTGGGCGGGTACGACGGTGCGGAGGGGAGAGGGAATAAAAAAAAAAACAATTACCTGGATGCATTCGGCCGCCGCCTCTCCTCTGTCCTCTTCTCTTCTCCCGAGGCAGCAGGAAGCCCACAGCCTCCCAGACTCCCCTGACCAATCACAACGCTACCTTACAGCAGCGTTGTGATTGGTCTGAGCGCAGTAGTTCGGCGCTCTGACAGGGGCTGGGAGGATGGGCATGTCCTCCACCCAGGCTGTAATGCAGCCTGGGTGGAGAACATGCAAAGTGTGCATGACATTTTGGCCGGCCCGAGACGGCCTTCCAAAATGTCATGCGCATTTAGGATAGGGCCTACCGCTCCTGCCCCATCCTCTAAACAGCCCAGCCCCGCCCCAACCAACTGAGCCAGTACGATTAAATACATTTAGCTATTCCCTTTTTTAATTGCTCAGTGGGGCGACGCTCCTCCACCTTAGCGGAGGAGCCGCCACTGTGACTCAGCCTGGAGACGTTTCCTTATGTGCCCGCTCTGCCCTATAATCCCGTTGCCTAACTTTCTTAGGCGCCAGCTCCCTGCATGGCTCACCACTGTACTCCCAGAACAGTGCTAAGGGCTGCATGGTGCGTTGCTAGCTCTGCCAGTTAGAGGAGGGCCACCCCCTGTGGCTTCCTTCCTGCCAGCCTGCTCTTCTACCTGGCCACTTTGGGTGGGGGTGGGAATGTTGATAATCCCTCTGCTCCTAGTCCTGACGAATCCTGGTCCTGATCCTGGGTCCAAGTAGTCCGCTTGTGAAGAGAAGAGTGGCGAGGTGGGTTGCTCGGCACTCTTTTAGCCGCTCTATGCTCCCTGTCACAGCTGCTGATTGGCCTACTTTTTTCAAAGGGGCCGATCCACCGTCCCCTGTACCTGCGCTCCTCACCTAGGTGGGAGGGGGCGGCTGCCCACCAATCTGGCACCTTGCCTCGGCCACCACTATCTGGGCCTCCAATTCTGGCCCAGCTGTCCCTCCCTGGCTGGCGTTACCCCAGGCTGCTCATGTCTGGCCTGCGCTCTCCCTGGCCCGGGCTCCTTCCTTCATGTGAGAAACACGAGGGCTAACACTTGCAATGTGTGATATCACAGGGACGGTGCCCCCTGATGTTCATTGCCTAGATCTCTCTTCAAAGGAGAGCCTGGTGGGCGTAACCAAAACGTTGAGAGGTAGGGCTCTGTCACGAATATGCCACTTTACTACGCATGCTTTTTCCCAACATGCAATTACAACGCGGTCGTTACAACGACTGCATTGTAACAACGCATACCATTACCCCGCAAGTCGTAACAACGACTTACTCTAGGGGGGCGTTGGATGTTGGAATAGTATAATTTACTATTCCAACTCCAGTATGTGCAACAGTAGGGAATGTGTTGGATTTTAAATCCAACACCTTCTGACCCCTCCGCAAGTCGTTGTTCCGACTTGCGGAGTAATGGTATGCGTTGTTACAACGCGGTCGTTGTAACAACCACGTTGTAATTGTCTGCGGGGAAAACGATTTGTGGTAAACGATTTTTACCCTCTGTCACTGCTTCTATTGCCCTAGTGAGAAGCTTGAGGTTTCACCTGCTGTCCTCATTTATTAAATCAATTGTAATCTGCAAATCTGGGAGTGGAGGGACAACAGACAGGGCAAACCAATGCCCAGAAATAGAGCGAAGCACCAACAAGGAGCACTTTTTTTGGAACAAGCACACAATGTGTGCCCAATCAAATTGTGTACTTCTGGCTCCTAACATGCGGGCAGAGACAAAGCCCTTTTCTTGTGATGATCACATCATTGTCTGGCAACAGCTGCACTGTCGTGCTGGACCCTAAAAAGGAGGTCAGTTGACAGGTTTGAGCTAATTTGCAATACGGCGCACAGAGACTCTGCATATCAAATCAAATCAAATAATAACTTTATTCGCATCTGATATATGCATAAAAGTATAGAATAAAATGTCCCTAATGCCATTAGATCAAAAAAGAATCTAAAATGAGTTAATAATTAATTTTATGCTATATCCATTTAAAATTCGATATTTACAAATAACCTCGTTGCTAAAACCAACATCAATTCATTGTAAGAAGAATTTGTTACAACATACAGTTAAGAATACTCCACCCCCAAAGCAAATCCAATTAGCATACTTAAAACCATACAGTAATTCATTTTCAAAAAGTGGGAATTTACTATAAATGATCAAATAAAACAACACCCCTGTCTGTTGTGCTTCTCCTAGAACGAAGAACTGAATTTAAAAATGTTGCAACCGTGAAACAAATATATGGTGTTTCCAGGGAGTTGATGACTGCAAAAGCTGAAGAATGTGAATATAGGCTCAAATTTGTTATCAAGGGGAGGATATACTTTTTTCTTTCCATTTTATAAAAATGACAGAAGAATAAAATATGGGACATAGTTTGGGAAGACAAACCATCACTAGGACATTGCGACAAGTTATTTAGTGAGTGTTCATGTGCAGGGTATCCTACCATCAAGGAGAAAAAATGTAGCCTCACCCTTTTTAGAAGGTATTGATGCATATTATTAGTAACAAAGGAGAGATATGAGTCATGGCCCTTGGGGATTCTGGGCAGAGTATGGTAATGAGTAACCGTAGCTTTACTCTGGTTGCATTGCCATCTTTCTAGCTCACATTTTTTGAAGAAGGCCTCTTTCAGCTTAGTCTTGGGAAAGGACAAACATTTATTTGGTGTTATATACAAATCGGCTAAGCCCAAATCTGTGAGAGACTTTCTGACATATACTAGCCAGGGTATACTATTGGCTTGGTCTAGGTTAATTACATCTTTTATTATAGTTTGATTTAACCCAACCGCGCCCCTTTTCCAGATGCGCAACCATAAAAGAAGTGGGGCCAGTTTAATTGTGTCAGTAATAAAAGGGAGGGCAAGTTCTTTATGGGCGATCAAATTCGAACAGGCCGGTTTGACTGATAACAATTTTTTAGCAAACTTGTCCTCAACTTTCTGCAAGGCACCCACATCTGCTATGCCCCATATTTCCGCGCCGTAGGTAGCTATAGCTATTGATTTTGCTGTGTATATTTCTAGCATTTTGCTAATTGATTTTTCCCCAATTTAGAGGCGAATTTCCACAGGGCGGCAATACTTCTTTGCAACAAATTAATTCTGTTTGCAACCATAGTTGCCCAATTAAGTTTGGAGTCAAAGAAGAGACCTAAATACATAAACGACTCTACTCGTTCCAACGATCCCCCGCCTAAATCAACTGATATAGACTTCTTCTTTCCCATACCCGCTATCATAATATAGGTTTTTGATATATTAACTAACAATCCCAGTTCGGCAATAAAAGTTGAGTAGGAGCCAATCAGGCGTTGTAAGGCCAGGGGTGTCCTGGCCATCAAAACCGCATCATCTGCATAGAAGAGGGCGGGCAGCGATATGCCGCCCGCTGATGGAACATCTATGCATTGTGCGGTCGGGACTTTGTTACATTTATTGGTGTACATGGAGAATAAAAAGGGGGCGAGGACACACCCCTGGCGCACCCCCTTTTCAATTTTAAACGTTTCTGTACATTCTCCTTGTTTACCATACCGGACTACAGCCCCCGCTTCTCTATAAAGCTCCCTGATAAAAAGAATAATGGAATTGTCCACGCCCATCGAATCCAAGAGAGCCCACAATTTTATGTGGTCTACACAGTCGAAGGCCGTGGACAGATCCACAAAACCCATATAAAATTGGCCCTTTTTTGCGCAAACATACTTTGCTGCAAGTAAGGCCAGATTAAGTCCTTGGTCTATCGTACCCCTCCCTTTTCTAAACCCATATTGGGTCTCTGCTAAAACATTATTGACCGCAGCCCAATCCTCCAGTCTGTTTAGGAGCAATCTCCCCATTAGTTTCGCCGTGCTGTCCAGCAAGGAAATTGGGCGGTAATTTGCTGGATTCATGGGTTCCCCTTTCTTATATATGGGGATAATCTGTCACGAATATGCCACTTTACTACGCATGATTTTTCCCAACATGCAATTACAATGCGGTCGTTACAACGACCGCGTTGTAACTAACGCATACCATTACCCCGCAAGTCGTAACAACAACTTGCTCTAGGGGGGAGCTGGATGTTGGAATAGTATAATTTACTATTCCAACTCCAGTATTTGCAACAGTAGGGAAGGTGTTGGATTTTAAATCCAACACCTTCTGACCCCTCCGCAAGTCGTTGTTCCGACTTGCGGAGTAAGGGTATGCATTGTTATAACGCGGTCGTTGTAACAACCGCGTTGTAATTGCCTGCGGGGAGAACGATTCGCGGTAAACGATGTTTACCCTCTGTTACTGCTTCTATTGCCTAGTGAGAAGAGTGAGGTTTCACCTGCTGTCCTCATTTATTAAATCAATTGTAATCTGCAAATCTGGGAGTGGAGGGGCAAGAGACAGGGCAAACCAATGCCCAGAAATAGAGCGAAGCACCAACAAGGAGCACTTTTTTTTTTTGGAACAAGCACACAATGTGTGCCCAATCAAATTGTGTACTTCTGGCTCCTAACATGCGGGCAGAGAGAAAGCCCTTTTCTTGTGATGATCACATCATTGTCTGGCAACAGCTGCACTGTCGTGCCGGACCCTAAAAAGGAGGTCAGTTGACAGGTATGAGCTAATTTTCAATACTGCGCACATAGACTCTGCATATCAAATCTGCTAGTAATCCAGCCAGTAGCCTCCAGAGCAGAACTGGTGGAGGCACAAATGCACAAAGAAAATCACTGAGACAAACATATAAAACATGCAGGCATCCCAGAGAATTTGACAGCATTTCTGAATATTTACTACATAGATAAAAATTTTGAGCCTGCAAAAGGCCTTGCATCATGACTGCGAAAGAAAAAATAGTTCTCCAAACACTGCTAAACATTTAAAGAGAGTAATAAGTTGTGTGAGCACACACCATGTCCCAGAGCTGATCGTTTTCTCCGCTGGTGGCAATGAGTGATGCTCTGATGTTAATAGAGGTGTTTGATGATCAGCAGCATCTTAAAGTTATGCATGGTCACTTATGGAGAATGAATGCATACAGCAGGGGAATGAGAAATGATTAAATAAGCCACCTTACTTGGTACTCATAACTCTGGACATGTCAGACTCACCTGATAAGCCAGGAATTCCTTGAAATATTGAATTAGTGTGTCTTTAGAAAGACCTCTAAAAGTATGGGCATGGGGGCAATCTCTTAGATAAATTGTGCAGAAAGAGGCCTAATTTTACTTTAAAAAAAACAAATTTGTTTGGGGTACGACACCCCCACCACACCTGCTCCCAGGTAAATCGGTATCACGCACAAAGTGAACTTCGGAGTATACACATAAGGCCCACCTCTGCCTACCTATAATCATAGCACTCAATTCATCTGCAAAGTGATGAACAACCAAATGCCACTCACTCTGCCTGACGTTTTACAAGTAAAGCTTTTTTACCCTAAGAGTACAGGGACAAAGTGAATACACGTGATGAGCGTGAGCCATACACGATTCAGAGACCAACAATGCAGATTGCTAAATGGGAGTGGTGGGCGATCTAAAGTGTTGCCCATCTCACTATTAGCCACTTAGGAGTGAACAGTGTGAGGCACATGAGAAGCCCAGCATTGTGAGTTGATCAGAGTGAAATTTTAATTATGCCAGCAAAATTCGCCAAATTTCTGAATTTTGAACAACGCAAAGTTTCTTGAAATTTCTCATTACGCAATTTCACTATTTTTAAATTTTGTTGAATGCATGCATGCAGGAGACTTGTTCACGTATAAAATGTTATCTTGGGAAACATTTTTTTCTCAAAACAGGTTCACAAGACTTTTAGGCAAAGTGAGCACTTGTGAGAAAAATCACATGAGATACCCACAAAACGTATTTCTCTTTAAAAGTGAAATTCTTCAGATTTTTCTGTATTTCCATTATGCGGTAGACACGTCGAGTCCCTCCGTCCAAGCCTGATGAACCCAAGTGCAGTATCCCCACATCCCCACCTGATGTCCCCCCGCAAATAGCCTGAGACCTCACTTGGTTTTTGGTTAGAGAATTTTGACATCTAGGCCGTATTTTATTTAACATTAAACAAACAAGCAAAAATCATGAAAATCACAGAAAAAACTTCAAAACCTGTTTACATAATTTTACATTCAGCCAAATATTTAGTATATACATCAAGTTACCTAGCCACTCTACCACCCCAGGAATTATTTTTCAGTGAGCTCATGGTTGACTCGTCCCTGGGTTAACCCGGCCCTTTCCAGGAACCAACTCCTTATGTGTAAGTTCCCTGAAATCTCTTACCGAGACGCTCCTCCTGTGACCAAATTTGTCAATTCTTAAGCCACATGCGGAAGACCTGCTCTACCCAGGACGCTAACGCCTCGGGCGACCCCGCACCCATCATAGAGCCAGCCCGTGCAACCGGGTCTTACCCGATCCCCTGGCACGGGCTGCACTCTCTGACCCTCGAAGGGCCAGTGTACTAAAAAGCACCACCGTGCATGTGTTGAGCTAGGCTAGGGCAGCGGAAGTGACCATCTCAACTCTTCCACTGCCAGCTTCTCTACCGAATGCTGCAAGCACAACCCTTTGAGGTCCCACAGACAAAGTTATCATGAATGTATTACTTAACGATTCGCAAGGGTGACCTGAAAATTCATGCCTACCATAAACTCACCCCACCCCAATATGACTGTGAAGAAAGTCAGGGTGACCCAGCGTAGATACCCCCCCTTCTTACTTGCTCATTCATTGTTGTCTCTTTCGATGCCGTCCAGTCGATTCTGAGGCACCTGGAAACAAGCATTTGCAATGCAATAGGTCTCGCATTTGCACAAGTTTAAGCTATTGGCATTGTAAATGACAATGCATTTTATTTATGTTTTAAAAACCAAAAAATAAATAAAAGGCATCGTCATTTACAATGCCAATAGCTCAAACTCGTGTAAATGCGAGACTTGCATTGCAAATGGTAGGCATCACGGACAATGGGAGGGAGGGCGGGAGGGGAGAAGGCACGGACAATGGGAGGGAGGGCAGGGGGTAAAGAAGGCATGGACAACGGGCGGTAAAGAAGGCACCGAGGGGGTGAAAAAAAGGGAGGACAGGGGGAGGGAGGGTGGGGTTGTAAAGAAGGCACCAAAGCACGTCGTGCCTGCAGTAAGAGAAACTTGACAAAGAAAATAGTGCTTAAAGACAAAATAACAGGTACCCTGTAACAACCGAAGTAAAAGGGCCAGTCACCATGGGAGGTGACAAATGAGGAGGCAGTACCAAGGAGGTACTAACAAGCCTTTTTAGGAATCAGAAGCCAGCATTTAGGACAGACAATGACAAAAGCCAATGGCAAATATGGGGGGAGAGTGGGCGGGCTTCTATTCCCTACCTCACTACAACAAGACTCACAGAGCAGCGCATGCGCATGCGCCCTGGCTCTAGGCTCGACCTAAAAAAGAAAAGAAGAAACAAAGAACAAGAAACTGAAAATGGACTATGCAGGCGGGAGGAGGAGCAGATCAGGGAGCCAATTGAGGAGTTCAAAAGAAGGAGAAAAGGAGACCGCCAATCATGGATAGGAAAGAACAGAAGACGAGGATCCTGGGAGCCGCACGAGGAACCCAGAAGACGTGGAGAGCGAGGAGCAGCCGTGTACGAGTTGCTGGAGGATTCCAGGAGCAACTGCCCAGGCGAGCCAAGGACTGAAAACACGGGACCAGATGAGACGTCCGAGGAATGGAGTAAGGAGTGGTGGATACCATTGGGGGACACTCACAAGCTGCCGCAACTCAGGAGAGTTGCGGCAGATGCAGTACGTGGGACAGGGGGGAAATAAATTGAACGGGTGTGGGTCAGGTTGATCTCGGTGACACAGGGAGGATGGGGAAAGAGACAGGGAACTTTCTCTGTGGGTTTTCTTGTGTTTTTTATTACTTTATCCGGCATATCTGCACTGGATTTTACCCCGGGGCATATACATTGCTCTGACCCGAATTTCATCATAATGAGAACCGATACTTGAATCCTCTTTTTTCTGTTATATCGCCAGAGAAAAGATATACTAATACTGAAGGGCGAGACCAGAAATTAGTTGTCAGTACCTCAGACAACTGAAAATATCTAATAAAATACGGAAGGTAATTACCAACTGGAAAGGTTATACTATTCCTAAGTTTTCCTAAAAGAGTAGAATCCAAGTACGAACCAGGGAACCACTAGAGGAGTAATTAAGTTTAGAAGGCTCTTCCTCCTTCATTCTTATTCCACCTCACCCTTTAAGTCTTAGCTTCACTATATTACAACTAGCTGAACTCGCACAATTTCACGGGTGTGGTGAAGGTATCTATCCTGACAAAGTCTGATGGAAGAATAGTTACTTACTGCTACCTTCTTCTTCCTTTACTTCGAGCCTCCGGGTGACACCCTCCTGAGTGACATGGACAACCTGAGAGAGAAGAAAGAAAAGTTGGAAAAGACGATTTCCTTCGCAATTAAACATCCAGACAAACCCCTTAAACTGCCATAACAATAAAACAAGCCATTATTAAGAAACACATTCAGCCTCCTCACTTCTTTTTCCGGCCATCCCTCCCACAATGACAAAAGGCAACAGAAAAACTTGCACAAACCTGAAAATCAAAGGCAAGGTTATTACACATCAACGAAACCCAACAAACCATACAACCTATGGGTCAGGTGGGTGGGAGAAAGAAGCAGGGGTCAGTTGCAGGTCTTCCCCGTGGTGCAGCACCGGGCGATGAGCGGGCGAGCAGTGAAGGCCAAAAAAGCCAAACCCATATCTCACCCACCTTTGACAGGGTGTGTGGGACCCGAACCATGCCCCTATGCTGTGCCACACTACAAGACCCGTAATGTCCCCAAGCCCCGCGATATCACGGTGCCGTAAATCACGCCCCTTGACCGGGGTTGCCCTTTGGCCCACTGCATCAGAATTGCTGACGTTGTGCCACGCATAATGCTCAATGCACCCCATTCAGGGTGTGCCTTTTGCCATATGTGGGTTGGCAAGTCAAGTTCCTCCAGCCAAGCCTGATGAACCAAAGTGCAGTACCCCCACACCCCCAACTGGTATCCCCCCCGCAAATAAAAATAACCCATCCTGAGACCTCACTTTGTTTTTTGGTTAGAGAAATTTTAATATCTCAGGCGGTATTTGTTCTTAAAACATTATACAAACAAGCAAAAGCAAAGCAAAAATCTGGAAAATCACAGCAAAAACTTAAAAAACTGTTTACATGATTTAATATCCAGCTGGGTGTTTAACAGAGTAAGCTATACATCAAGTTTTCTAAACCCTCTACCACCTCAGGAATGAGTTTTCAGTGAGCCCATGCGGATGGCCTGATCGCCCCAGGGTGCTTATCTCTTGGATGCTACTCTCACCTATCATAGAGCCAACCCGTGCAATTAGGCCATGCCCTGACAACCTGGCACGGGCTGCACTCTCCAACCCCCAATTGTCAAGTTTACCAAAAAGCGCCACTGTGTATCTGTTGAGCTATGAACTCATTACTTAATGACTTGCAAGGGTGACCTGAAAATTCCTGCCAACCATGAACTCGCCCCACCACAGGCCAGTATGGTTCAGTGACCATCTGCCCCCCATCCCCCAGAATGAAGCGGGGTCGGCTGCAGGACTCCCCATGCGGCACAGCAGTGGGTGATGAGCAGGTGAGCAGAGAAGGCTGAAAAAGTTCGAACTGCAATCTCACCAACTTTTAAAAGATGTGCGGACCTGAACCATGCCCCTACACTGTGCCGCACAGTGAGACTCATGATGTCCTCCAGTCTCACGGTATCACAGAGCGATGGGCCACTCCCCCTGACCTGGGGTGTCGTATGGCCCACCGCATCAAAAATGTCAACCTCTTACGCCGTGCAACCCATAATGCACAGCACATCCCATAAGGGGCGCACCTTCGGCCATTAATTTAATGACAACAAATTATGAGATTTCATTTACTTGTTATCTGAGATAAGTCAAAGTTCAGGGCCACATCCGTTGCAGCTACCAACAGAATATACAAAAGCAATGATGAAGAAAAAGAGTGAAGGCCTAACAAATTAATGTTGAAGAATAAAAGTTAGAAGAAAAAGAATGAAGGATATTAGAATGAGAAGAATGTCGGAGCAGGAAGATGACAGAAGAAGTAAGACGCAATGAGGTAAAATATCGCAGTGAGAAGTCTCAAAGTACAGCGCTTCCACCTCTAAAGCTTTGGAATATTTTCAGGTGGAAAGTTACAGGCTTTGGTTGGCTGAAGAAATACAATTCCACTTGCCAGAAAATTCAAGAGATGATGAGAGATCTGGTTCATGTTTTGCAGAAGGAGTTCAAGGTAAAGTGGAGAACATCTGATGCGGCATAAGCTTGTAAGCAAGGGGGATTGACATCAGTCCTGCTAGCCTCAGAAGTAAGGTTAATGCCTGGTCTTGACACAGTAAAGCTGATTTTTTTTCCTTGTGGTATCTGTTTCTGTCTGACTAGATTCGGGTCAGAAAGCTATACTTCTATAAGTCAGCTGCAAACATTTTCAGTCTCTGTACATACCAAGGCATCTTCCTCCATCATAGTGGACTGAAACCTCATCCATTTTGGTTGACCTGAATAAAGTGTTTTCTCACTCACTTTCCACATCCTCCTTCAAAGTTACTAAACTGTATGGAAATGATGCGCACATGGCACACTGACAGCCAAGTACCAGTTATTTTATGCACATTTCCACTCTATAATCATTTTGGGGCAAAATCTCAAAGGCACAAATTTAAGAGTATTTCACACACTCATAAATGCCTTTGTGAATTGCCCCCTCTATCTCAGCCTAACACTGGCCTTTGCATGGACACTACTCAAAGGATCCCTCCACTTCCCCACCCTCTTCACGTCATTAGAATGAGGATTTTAAGATCGTATTCATTATATTCCTGGCAGCCCACTCTAATGAAAGTGCAATGAATATAATTTAAAAATACTTTTACAGAGCTTCATAATAAGTGATTTTTTTCGGGGAAGGACTTGTCTGACAAGTAGTAGGAGGTCGCACCTACATTCAAGTTGGTTTCCTGAATGCTGAGATCTTATGGCCACAGTAGTAAGTGGCAGACTCTATCAAAGGCATCTGGAAGGTCCAGGAAACATTTCTATTCCTATTGACTGTTGTCTTCTGGCTCTTCCAAGGTGAAAATCAGGGCGGATTTGTCATTTCAGAAACTAGTTTCATGGTTACAGTAAAATCTATGGAGTGTAGGGGTTCAAATCGAAAGCAGAAAGGACGATACTCACTTAGACCTTCAGTAGCAAAATACAACAGATTCTGAAAAACAAATTCCACAATCTGTTTCAAGTATGGTCAAGGACTCAGACACTTTCACAAAATAAGAGTTAGTCTTAACAATGCAAACATTGTATAGTTAGAGGAAAGGAAGTGCTTACCAGCTTGAAGAATCCACCCCTTCCACCACCCAGAACGAGGAAAGGACGCATCACAGAATTGACAAACATTTGGTCAAGGCAGGTAGTCCCAGTCCTTAAGGTGAAGGTCACATGATTGGGCGGGATAGGCAAACCTGTCACAGGATTGCAGGAGAGGAAGAGCTCGCCATAGTTCATGGAGGTGTTTGTGAAGGGTAGTGCTGTACCTGGTGAAGAGAGCTGTGGCTCACGCAAACTGTGGGGGAGAAAGTGGATGTAAATAGGTTCTTTAAAGGAAAAGAGAGATATGGGGACGCTGAATCACACCTCCAGTAGCAAAACTACAGTTTCCTTAAAGAAATAGACACAACTGGCTTAGAGTAAGGCTAGACAATCAAAAGCACACCACAAATTATTAGTTAGCTTAGCAATGTGATCAGTGTCTGCAGGGAGCACGAGGAGCGCTTACCCAGGTGGGCACTAGCACTAATCAGACTATGTGACAATTTTCTTAATCTGAGCCTTGAATGTATTGCAAAAGTAGTTAATTGTTAGCATTATTAATATTATCAATCATATTTCGATTATTTTTATTAAAACTGTCACTATAGCTAATATTGCTATAGTAGTCGACATACTGGAGGCATAATACCTCGTCTGTTGTTTGTGATGACCTAAAGTTTTAATCATAACCTGTACTTAAGAAGGTTTTTCGATATGGTACCTCAATAACATTTTTGTGTACTAATATTAAGAAAGGGGAATATGTTTAATTACAATAGTTGATCTATTTTAGCTCATGGCTGTTTAATTTTCACATATTCAGGTGATTCTGAAACATACATTCACTGGCACCGGAAATCTATATTTAATTTAGTCAAATCATTTCTATAATACATTCATTACATTTTCCTTCATCCTACACAGCAAAAAATAATGGGCCTCATTACGATGGCGGTCAGACGAGCGTCTGAATGCCATCGTATCGGGCAGGTGTCCAACTGACTACATGTTGGTGGTTACACCTGCCCAACTACAGGTTGAACGCCATGCAGGCGGTCGAAAAACTGCTCTTTTGCATTGCGCCTTGTGCTGTGGCACTAGAACAAAGGGCCACAGCACAAGCCACACGGTGCATGGATGTTTTTGGGGGCACCACATGTCCAACCTTGGGCCCATAGCGGAGGCCCACAGAGGAAGGGGACCCTGCTAGGGGCCCCAAAAGTCCAATTCCGTCTACCTTTACATGGCAGTTAGACCGCCATGTAAAGACAGAGGGAAGAGGGCCATCGTAATCCCTATGGTGGTGCCTGAGTAGACACCTCCCCTATTGTAGGGATTACAGTCCAATCGCTGTCCTGGCAGGCTCCTTGAACCCATCGGAAAGGTAGCGGTCAGTCCCTACGACTGATGCCTCCGACTGCCGGGTCATAATCCTGCGGTCGGACCTCTTCTGTGGATGCCGGTGTGCCTGCCACTGATGGCCTGTTGGTGGCAGGACCACCGACATTGTAATAAGGCCCATTGTGATTCGGCTCTGTACCTTTATAACGTCATTGAATTTAAATCTAGTTTTATTTATGCTGATAACTAAAATGAATGTGTGTTTCCTGTGCAGAACAAGATGAACAAAAAGAGCTTGCCGTGTACGATGGTCGTCTGAAGAAGAGTGGGAAAAAAATCACTTGACTGAAAAATATTGAAAATTTGGATGGAAGCTGCAGCAATTGTAATATTAGAAGAAGACTTCAATAAGATCAATATATGAGCCATTAATACAGTTAATCACAACAATATTTATTCGTTGCTTGTTTGTGAAGCCCACAAGCTGTGCTACTGTTTTTCAACTGTAATTAACATATTTGTAATGTCTCAAAGCTTACATTGCAACAATATGCATTGTCTTTGTTGGTAAGTAATTAAACCCGTGAATAAATGCTACTAACTTTCTAAGGATTGGAGCGATTTCTTCCAAAAATAGATATGATGGCCTGCGTAAGGGTTTGTGCGGTGAGTGAAGACTAGTACCAGCATTGGCAACCTACCCCACCCCTCCAACGTAACATGCATGCTCATAAATAAACACACAACACATTTCTTGTTTGGGTAAAATTGCTGCAGGTTTATTACATACACCGTTATGTAATATGGTGGGTTATTTTACGGGCGATCCAAGGGCAGGCAACCGTCTGGGCCGCCTGCCCGCCTGATGAGCCAAGCAGCACTGGGGCGAACCCCATCTGTGCTGCCACTTCTGGTGATCCTCTTCCCGGATCACGTGACACATGGTCCCTTATTACTCACGCCCTTTCAGGGCGGAGCGTAGCATAGCAAACCCCCGGTTGTTCAGGCCCACAACCGCCCGAAGGACTAACGGGGCGCCGACACGGTTTTCCAGGAACCTCCCATGAGGCTCCTAGGATTTGGCTCTGGCACCCACCATGGTGCCGCGCAGAGGTACCCTTCTGTACCCCTCTGCTTCCAGATCGCCCTGTAACTCCGCCTGCAACGAAAAAGACAACATTACAACATTCTCTGCCTCCTGCCTGCCACGAACCACGCCGGGTAAGCGGTAGGGTGGGAGACGGCGTGTCCGGGCGCGCGAAAGAGGACGACAAGATGGTGGGGGAGGCCTATATACCCCTCCCCTGTCCTCGCGCCCGGAAGTGATGCTCGCCTAGCGCGCTGTGACAAGGCTTGGGGACTCCTCCCTGAGTCCCTGCCCCTACGGGGTGTGGGGTGCCCAGCTGGTACTAGAGGGCTGCCCTCTTTAGTGGCGCCCTGCGGGGGCCTCGGACAGCCGCATAGTACCAGCATTGGCAACCTACCCCACCCCTCCAACGTAACATGCATGCTCATAAATAAACACACAACACATTTCTTGTTTGGGTAAAATTGCTGCAGGTTTATTACATACACCGTTATGTAATATGGTGGGTTATCTTACGGGCGATCCAAGGGCAGGCAACCGTCTGGGCCGCCTGCCCGCCTGATGAGCCAAGCAGCACTGGGGCGAACCCCATCTGTGCTGCCACTTCTGGTGATCCTCTTCCCGGATCACGTGACACATGGTCCCTTATTACTCACGCCCTTTCAGGGCGGAGCGTAGCATAGCAAACCCCCGGTTGTTCAGGCCCACAACCGCCCGAAGGACTAACGGGGCGCCGACACGGTTTTCCAGGAACCTCCCATGAGGCTCCTAGGATTTGGCTCTGGCACCCACCATGGTGCCGCGCAGAGGTACCCTTCTGTACCCCTCTGCTTCCAGATCGCCCTGTAACTCCGCCACAGCTCTGGAGGTGGCCACCGTCGCCGCCAGAGCCCCCACCAAAACAGCTCCTTTCTCACCTACAACCTCTCATTTCCAGGCCTCCTGCAAAGCTAGGGAAGAGATCCCTCCCACTGGTGATAGATGAACCCCATCTATATCACAATAGCCCTTGCCGATAGCCTGGATCAGCTAGTGTCTAATGCCACACAAAGGCCCTTCTGCCCTGTGAATTTGTGCCAAGAACTATCCACCCTCCTGCGGGCAAGTTCCACTGCTTCACATAACTCAGCCCCATGCCAACTCTGGGCGGGGCAGATCAGATTCCCTGGCTCGCATTGCCCCATGAATTTGCTGAGCTCACCTAGCTGCCGTCCTACTAGGACGGTGTGTCTAGCACACCTGTGTCCCCACTTAAGGGACAGCTGCCCGCTTGTTGGGAGACTGCTCCCACACCCACCTGCCTACTTTTGGCTATTCGGGCGAGAAGGATTATACTTTAACCTTTGCACCGTCCATTTGCTTTCCCACTCATGACGCACAGGAATGTCCATAACTAGACGTGTGTGACAATGAGCCAGGGTGCCCTCCTGCCCTTGCCGTGCATCCCTTATTTCTTATTGGAATTTCGCCAGCTCGGCTCCCTTCGTGGTGAACCCCCCTAGGGATACCAGCTAGAGAATCCGTCTGATTAGTGCAGTGCCCACTGGCTGCCATATGGTGCCTAACCTTAAGGATTGACTAAGTCCTACTTTGCCCTTCAACCCAGAATATTCCCGAATAGGGGGGGGGGGTTCACACTGCCCGCCTTGCCTTTTGTGCTTGGCACCTTGTTCCCCCCTTTCTTGGGGACGCAGCACACTGTGTTAGCTGACAGCAACCCCGCCCAGTGAGGCTAATATAGCTAACCGGGCAGGGCATTTGACCTTAATTGCAGGAAAAGTCGACAGGCTAGAACCCTCCCTGCAAGAGCCCCTGAATAGGGGGGCAGGGGCGTTCACACTGCCCACCCCAGGGCAACCCCAGCGGTGGAAAATTACCTGCTCAGTTACATTTTTCTTTTTGTTGATCACTGGACATGCCAAATGTTCTTTTACATAGTAGCCTTTTGTGCTTGACACCTTGTGTCCCCGTTACTTGGGACGGCAGCCCACTGTTTGCTGACAGCGTCACCACCCAGCGTGGCATGTATTACTCACCGGGCGGGCGTTTGCCCCTAACTGCAGGATCATAGTCAACTGCCCTTGGTTCTGGGGTGCACTTATTTCGCCCCGTTGCCCAGACGTATGCACAGACCCCTTTGCTTGCTACCCTGGTGAACACCTTAATGGTATCAAAGCTGGTTTGAAACAATGTATGTCTTGCGCCCACTACTGGAGACACCTCACCCTTTCGTGCAATTACCGCTACGCAGCGCACCCCGCTTGCCTAACTGCCGTCGGATCACAGATGCACAGTACCTACTGTCCATCTCCGACCCTGGATGCTTTAAAACTGCCACAGTGACGCAAACCAAGTTTCCCCATTCCCTGTTTAGCTGCAGTACACCTTCAGTGGGTCCGCTAGGAGATACCACAAACAGACACACCTATATGTATTGTGCCCACTATTGGAGACAGCTCACCCCTTCGTGGAGTGACAACTACCCAGGTGCCTACCCTAGTCACCCAACAGACAAGTTGGCCCTGACTACCTTGTGTTCTGGTGCCAGGTTTGGGAAGAACCTTGCCTTCACTAGCTGCCCCCCTGGGAAAAACAAAGACAGTGCTCTGGCCGCAGCGATGCCCTCGTGTAGCATCGAACCCCTGGTCAAATAAGAGTGACAACTCCAACTTACTTAAGACTACACCATGACCATGGGTGGAGTTTAGCTCTTCCCCAAACTTCTGCTAGCGTAACCCACGGTCACGCCTCCTGTTCAGTTCACTTTAGTAATTCATGGCACTGACCCCCAAGGGCCTGATACTGGGCTGTGTAACGCGGCCCAGGGGTGACCTTAAACAATCGGCTTGGTGTGGATGGGTGCTAACATTACCTGGCTTACGTGCCATCCCTTTGACAGTCACTCCTGACAAGATGTGCCAATGCAGGTAGAAGCAGGAGTTATCCAGCCCGCCTTACTTCCTGTCCCAGTTGTCTGAGTGATGCAAGATTGAACTGGCGGCTACCATTCTTACTCACGCCTGCATATACTAGGCTCAGAAAACGGAACACTTGCTCTATAATCCCTTGGATTCGAGCCTGGCATTCCTATGTCCGGCTATACCAATCGATAATGGCTCTACTTGATCATGCTGACCGGAAGACACATCAACCCCGCGGAGACAAGGTGGGGATGCTAACCTGCCCTAAACTCTGCGGAAACAACAGCATGTGCAAGCTTGCGACAAACATCTGAAAAGCTGCCAACCAACAAACCATCCCCAGCACCCGGGGGGCATGTCACCATTCCTTGGCCTGTACACTGACCGAGCTTAAGATTAATAATGGTATCGAAGGACCCATCTCTGAGTGCATGCTTGCAACACTATCCACTGCCTTACCCGAGTCAGTAAACGACCGCGGGAAGCATGCAAAGCTAAGCCCACGCATAAATCACCTGCCAATGCGAGCGGACCAAGCATTTGCCGCTCCCTAAGCCATCGGAACTGTCGATGGTATGCACTTTTCCTCCCTTATCACAAATAAGAGGACCTCAAAATAAATGACCTTGTACACCACCTGTTCCTGTGTTTAATTTACTAAAACTATAATGTTGTTCATTTATAATAGGAACCCAGGTCACCGAAAGAGTGCACATATCAACTGATTTACCTCTTGCTCCCCCTTGGTATTATTGTCAGGGAGGAGGGAAGAATTAATGTTTGTAAATTAACCAAATGCCTTGGTGCGTGAACGTCCGCTGGTCGCACTAGTCAATGCAGCGATTATTTAAATTAATAATACTGTGCATATGAATAAAACTATGAACAGGCAGCTGAGAATTTCACACGTTAGTAAATGTGAAACATTTTTGATTTGTCCATCAAATTGAGCCAGTCTAGGTGAAGTCATGCCCTCCCAAACTTCTGCTAGTATACCAGGGAGCAGACAAGACAGTGATAACAGGAGGGGAACAATATGTATCAATACCTGCCCTTTCTTGAATACTGGGAATGCCAAATGTTCTTTAATACATTGTAGCCTATTTGTGCTTTAACTTTAACTTACTGCTCCAGCCCAGTTTGACCCCAACTTTGGGACAACTTTGGTAGTAACATGCCCTTAATGGTACGTGACATTCTACAAGCACTGTGCAGAATTCCCCATGACCACTGGAGACTCCTCTGGTGACACATGCCCCAGGTGGGGGTGAAGGGCTCATCCTCTTAAAGAGTCAGACCTCGTTATACTGCGAAAGAGGCACGTGCGGCACTCGAATGAGACAAAATAACTATTCTTTTCAAAAGAGAGCCTGTCCGTAACTATTGTCTATATTGGGACAAAAGATGAACCATGATATTATCACTGATCAAAGTCTGTGATGTCATATTCGCTACCTCTGGAATATTCTCATAAATCGCCATATATGACTGACACCGCACTCTCATCCTATGCTTTGTGTGTTCCTGGCCCACTTTAGTGTGAGCAGAGCCCCACGATACATACTTGGCTTTATGGTCGATAATGCACAAGTAAACTACCCCCCTCCCATCAAGTTGGGTTGCACAGTACATAGTAAGTACCTCCTAATCCTACACTGCGGAGCGAGCTCACTATTCACCAAATTCCTTCACAATTTCCGCTTCGGGCTGTAATTGGGAACACGCTCACCCCATGGAATCTTTGCGCTGCATAACATGTTTATTGTTACACAACTCCATGGCACTCGTTTTATCGACCTCAGAAGGATGAAATGCTGAGTGGACCCACCAGGATCTGAACCTGTGACCATGGGGTTGAAACAAGCCGCTTTCTGTTCTGCCGCTCCCCAGGCCTGTGAAATTGTATCCCAGGGCCGACATCTGGCACTTGAACCCTTCATTGGACAGGCCCGAGATAGAAACCCAGATCTAGGAGGCCAGCCAACCGACTGACCACTTTCAACACCAGAGTGTAACGCAGCCACTCCATAGCCTGGATACTAAATCAGGTGTAAATGTATCGGAAGACCCATCTCTTGGCGCCTGCCTGCCACCAATTTCGCTACGTGTCCTAGTCTGTTAAAACCCGGGCGCAGGGTAGCCTGCACAGCTGAGCCCATGAAGAAATCACACGACCCCTCCAGCCAACACCTGGCCAAGCAAACACTATCGGCCCCCTCACCCCCGTTACCGTACCTCTCGTTGCGTGAACCCAAGTCCACAAACATGCCAACACAGGTTTGCCCAAAGTGGCAGTACTATTCTCGATGGAAACATGAAACTGGTGAAAAGAGAAAGAGGGCCAGGCCCAAACGGGGGGAGTCCTTGCAAACTGCTCACCGCTAACGACGCCACAAACCGGGACTCGGCTAAAAGCCGTGAAGGTGGCAGCTAGGTCCCACATGCTAATGCCTCCCCTGCAGATCTATCGCCCCGCCAGGAGGCCCGAGAACCAACCCGCTACAACCGGTGTATACCCAGAGAAAGCGGATGCAACGAGTTTGTCATAACGGCAATAAAATGCTTGGTACGTGTGAGGTCTGACCCTGCACTGTGACGAAGGCCTCCCTAGACCAAAAGTGGCAGTGCACACCAGTGCACTGCCATGCACTGGTGTGCGCTTCACCACCTCTCTCAAACGTGACCATACCACGGACCCACCGACAAGCCACATCATCGCCCGCGCAATCTGTGTTCTGAGTCGCTCCCCCAGACACTCCTGTGTGTCACCAACTTCTGTTCTATTCAAGCCTCCGTTTGCCCTGCTTTCACCTCTGTCGTTACGCAAAAAAGTGTCTCCAACATCCGCGTAGCGACTGCCCCCATGTGGCACCCCCTTCACACGCGTCACCAGAGCCGCAAACAAAACCGTGAAGGACCTGCAACAACCGGAAAGAGGGCCCTGTATCTGAGCCCCTGCCAGCCCCCATGCGTCCGCACCCACAATGACAGTGCACGTAGGGGGCAAGCACATCGTGACCGCGCACCCCTCGTACTTGCGCCGGGTCCATCGGGCATCTGGCCACTCTTGGGGTCCGTGCACAGCCAGACCGCGGGACAACCGGACCATGCATGCTGTGTAAATATGTATTTTATACTTGTCCCCCCAGCCGCTTCAACTCTCATTGAAATGCAACCTTTCGTGAACTTGCAATTTGTCAATATATAACCCTAACCACTAGTATGCATATACCAATGAAAAGTAGAAAATAAATGTTTCGCTCACCCAATTTGGCACTCAATGAAATCATTAAAGTAGTGAATGAGAGAAAGGCTGTCTTATCTTGCCCCATGACTACCTGCTTTCAGATTTATTTCACAACAAGAGGAGGGAGGATGAATTGGAAAGATTCGAGAAAGCTGCCCTTTGACTGAACATTTTTCATAAAACCAGCTGGGAGTTAAGTGTTTATCGGATGTGTCCAGACCGGCCAAGCCACCAATTTTTGCTTGCAAGGGTGCAGGGCTTCTCAAAGGCAGAATATCATTCCAGTCCCTCTTGCTTTCTTGCACCCTGCCAACCATGTCCCGATAAACGGTGAAGACAGCCGCGGTACACATTGCGCCACCCCTCCCCTAGCCACAGCCACAAGCTTGTGAAAATTATCAGAAAATGGCCAGTTCACTCTGATATTTAGCTTCCGGCAGTCCGGAACAAAAGGTTTACTGCAAGTCTGGGCAGCATGGATCTCCTGACCACCGCGCTAATCACTCAATCTGCCAATGAGCGGTGGGTGCCATTGTGTAAGTGTCGCTCCGCAAGCACCGTGCAAAGGCGGTGTTCTAACTCCGCTCCTCTTCCAAGACGGAGCCACAACTTTCATATCCCATAATCCTGCCAAGAAGCATGAACACAATACCCCTTCCCTCACCAGGACACCGGCGACGGCAGGGTCACGACAGCGGGGGCACCGACGCCAGACTAGGGACACGACCGCATGTCCAAAGACCGCATTTAACCTCAGCCCCACACCAATTCTCCAGCCGCGAACCTCTCACGCTGTGCCCTTGAGCCCCCCCTCCGCCGGTTGAAACAGAGCCGTGAGCAGTGGCCGCACTTAACCAAGCCGCCCTACCTCGGCGTAATGCTCGGCCTGAGACCGCATTATACAAGACAAACCGCATATGCGAAACCACGCGGTGCGGGCAGCCATGCGACATGCTACCCCGTACACCGCCCATCCATACCTGACCCGAGCAACAACCCGCCAGCAATGAAACACTTACCCATTCGCTAACGGAAGCATTTCCAAATCGTGCATCGCATAATATCCAAACTTTTTGCCTAGCCGTAGCCTGAACCTGCTCAGACGGCGTTGTCCGTGCCCGGCTTGCTTACACGCTAGACTGGGCCAGGAGATGCTGCCCCTCGTAAAGAGGGCACCGGAAGACAGGTAAGACCTGCACCTACTTTCAAGCTTTTCCTGCTTAAAAGCGCATCCAGCACTACCTCTGCATGGACGCTCTGACCATCTGCCCCCACCCCCCATTTAAACATAGGGAGCGCGGTGGGTGGGGGCCTCCCCCTCATTGTCCCGACCCCTGCGCCACCGCACGGCCCACTGGCAGCCCTGTGCATTCCTGGTCATCGATGTCCGTGGAAGCGGGGGCACGTCCTGCCAGCAGGGCAACCAACACGAGGGGTCGCATCCGGGCAACCTCACCGCAAGTTGATCCAAAAAATGCAGCCCGACCCGCGATTAAAAGTTCTTTCCAGCACCGCCTGCTCCTTTACTTAAAGCCGCCTCCGAACCGCACACGCGTTGGTACAAGCGGCGGCATTAATCATACCCCTATCAACTGCAGCACTGCTGCCAACTTCCACGTT
The DNA here is from genome assembly GCA_963921515.1 of Calotriton arnoldi. Lineage (NCBI taxonomy): Eukaryota > Metazoa > Chordata > Amphibia > Caudata > Salamandridae > Calotriton > Calotriton arnoldi. The sequence continues at coordinate 105,934 of CAWUFW010021140.1, forward strand.
GTGGTGCGCGACCAACCACCACCGCCTCCCCCCCTTGCACACCAACCTTCGGCATATAGCGCCGGCTCACGTGCCCCGAACAACCAGGAGCAACCAGCAACCGAGGGGGGGGGGGAGAGAACAACTCACCGCAGAAAATCACCAATGCCGACTCCATGTATGCGGCCAGGGCGATCGGCAATGCTACGCCGACGGACACTACCTTTCTACAAGTCGGGTCCCGGGACAGTCCCCGCCCCCCCAGGCCTGGCAAATGTTCCTCCGGCGGGCCCATTCGCACGCCCAAGCAACCCGACTCCCTAACCCCCCCGTGACAAACCGCGCCCTACAGTGAGCACGGACTTCGATCACGGGGGGGTAGTGGCATCCAACCCAAAGGACTATGTGGGGAGGCGAGAGGAACTGCCCAAATGGCCCGGAGGTGTGGGGAACTGCCCCAGGTGGCCCAGACTCACCGAAAACCTTGACTCTGTCTCCGACGGTGACGCAGAACTGAGAGACGACCTGCAGACGGCGTGTCTTTGTTGGTAAGTAATTAAACCCGTGAATAAATGCTACTAACTTTCTAAGGATTGGAGCAATTTCTTCCAAAAATAGATATGATGGCCTGCGTAAGGGTTTGTGCGGTGAGTGAAGACTTTCTCTTACTCTGTACACTGGTGGGGATTTCTTTCTTCTCTGCTGCTGTTGGTGGCATTGCAGATATGCCTGGAGTGCTGTAGGTCTGAAAGTTTTAGATCTTACATACTGAACCAGGTCCACCTTTTAAAACTCTGGCAGTTTTGGTGGCACAAGACAGTAGACCTCCATTTCCAATGCTGCACATGACTCCTGACTCTGTAGTGTCAAACGATTATGTATTGTGTATTGTGCCCTTTTGCTACCCTTACCCTGCAAGCTGCCCTCAGCTCTCTCCCTCACCATCTCCATCTCTTCTTCTTTATTGTTGGTAGAGAAATTTAATTTATCTTCCCCTAGAACCAAAGAATTTGAAATAGAAGTACCTGATGCATAAGCCAAATACCCAATTTCTCTCCTTCAGCTACTTTGAAAAGTATGTTTGTTCCCAGTCCGGTTTCCTCGAAATTACTAAGGCCCTAAATTAGAGTTTGCGGATGGATTTCCATCACAAAAGTGACAGATATCCCATGCGCCCTATTGTAAGTGCATTACATCTTGCTGCACTTGTAATAAGGCGGATGGGATATCCGTCATGTTTGTGATAGGAAATAACCATTACAACGTGGTTATTACATCGCATGCAATTACAATGCGGTTATCACAACGCATATGCCCTAACAAAGCAAAATTTTACCACGCATATGCCTTAACAACGCATGCCTTTACAATGAATTTCATTGTGAAGGCATGAATGGTAAAGGCATATGCGTTTTAAAAGTAAGTATTAAGTGTTTGTATATAGGGGTGTGTATGGGTTTTTAGGGATTAGAGTATGGGTTTTTTGGTGGCAAGTGTAATTTTAGGGGTTAGGGTGGGTATGGGGTTTTGGGTGGCAAGTTTATTTTTAGGGTTTAGGATGGGTATGGGTTTTTGGCTGGCAAGGGTATTTTTAGGCATTATGGTAGGTGTGGGGTTTTGGGTGGCAAGGTTCATTTTAGGGTGGGTATGGATTTTTTGGTGGCAAGGGTATTTTTTTATTTATTTTTGTTTATTGATTTTCCAAAGAAAAGGGCACTACATAAAACAAATGGTAGCACTACACAATAGATAATAACATAATGACGCATGTCACTGGGGTTACATCATTCCTTCACAACATAACCTAGGGAAAAAAAAGAACACGGATCAAAGCAAGGCACCTTCATAATACAAAATACCATATGAAAATTAAAGTGTGACGCTCAGAGGGCTGGAAAGCGAGGAAGGCGGGGGAGGCTCAGTAGAAATGCCACTGTTAGTGATTGAAACATCTCCAGTGGGAGAGCCGGGTGTGGAGCTGTCAGTGGCCCGCATACGATGCAAATAAGAGACAAGGGGGGCCCAAATGTCAGGGGGTCGGCTGGCAGCAGGCATCAAGACCCAGAATTCGCCCAGAAGCGTTTGACCATGGGCAGCATGGTCCAGCCAACCAGTGATTTTGGGCGCCGGTTTGCACCCCCAGTGAAGAGACACTCTACGCCTGGCAAGGACCAGAAGCATGGCAGTGAGTTTGCGGTTGGCGTTGGACACATGCTTGACATAACCAAGGAGACACACCAACGGATCCGGAGTAAGGCACTCTAGCGTAATGTCGCCTATGGTCTCACACACAGCCAGCCAGTAGGCAGAGACCCTAGGACACAGCCAGGCCAAATGTGAGAAATCAGCAGCGGGGGCGGAATAACGTATGCATCTATCACTGTTGAGGAGCCCGATTCTATGGAGTGAAACAGGAGTGCGGTATAACCTATGCATATATTTAAAATGTATGAGCCACAGGCGATAGTTAGGAGACAAGCGCTTGATTTCATTACAGCAATACAACCAGACATCCTGGGGTACGTCACGGCCAAGGTCCGCGCTCCAAGCGGTGCGAGCCCTGTCAGTGCTGGCAGGGGAGGCGGCAAGCGATAAAGCATAGAGGCGGGTAACCATTTTGTAAAATGAGCTAGAGGTATGAACTACCTCAAGGGCAGTCAGCACTGGGGGGGCCCGAGGGAATGTGGGGTGAATATCCCTACAAGTAGCACGAATCTGATAGTAAAGAAGCCGATCCAGCAGCCCCGCATCCCCGGGAAGGGGAAAGAAGAAGTCGTTAGGGTAGATTACAGCAAAGGTGGTAAGGCCTAAGAGCGCAGCACGCTTAGCCATGCCAGACGCCTGTAGGGGGGGAAACACCGGATTGCAAGCCAGGTGCATGGATGGAGCGTAAAGTATGGAACAGCCCGCACGCTTCCGGAGTCCGTCCCAAGCCCAACGCAGACACTCCACCGTATCAACCTCGCCGCGCGGGGGCTTAGGTGCTATGAAAAGCGCAGTTTGGAGAGGCCAAGGAGAGGCGAGGTCAGCCTCTACAGCAACATAGGGTTGGAAGGGGGTGGGATGAAGCCAGAAGTGGAGGAACCTGGCTTGGGCGCACAGCGCATACAATATAAAGTCGGGAGTGCCCATGCCACCGAGGGACAGGGGAAGCGTAAGTACATTATAAGCAATTCTGGGTTGACGACCAGCCCAGACCAAAGCAATGATGTGTGACTGTAATTTACGAAAAAAGAGCGAGGTAAGTGGGAGAGGGACATTTAAAAAGAGATATAAAAATTTCGGAAGAACTACCATATTTGCAATAGCAATGCGTCCCGCGAGCGACAAGGGAAGTTTTTGCCACGCAGGTAATTTGGACTCCAGCCAGTCGACGCCATGGCCAAAATTCGATTGCCAGAGTTCGTCCACGTCCCGACTTAGCCAGATACCGAGGTACCTGATGGGGCCAGACGCCCAGGCGAATGGGAAGTTGGGAGTAAAAGGCTTAGTAGCATCAGTGAGGGGAAAAAGAACGGACTTATTCCAGTTAACTTGGACGCCGGAGAGGCCACCAAACCGCACGACCTCCCTCGTCATAGGGCCGAGATTGTCCTGTGGATTGTGAATATAGAGGGTGACATCGTCTGCGTACATGGATACAACCAGAGCGCGGGCTGCGAAGCCAATGCCATGTTGAGTGTGATGTTGTCGAAGCCGGGCGGCGAGGGGTTCCATAGCAATGGCAAAAAGCAAGGGGGAAAGGGGACACCCCTGCCTGGTGCCTCTCGAAATGGACAATGGCTCCGTCACTTGCCCATTGATTCTGATGCAGGCTGTGGGGAGGGTGTATAAAAGCTGGACTTTACGCACATAAACTGGACTGAAGCCCAGCCGGGGAAGGAGATAGAAGAGAAAAGGCCATTCTAAGGTGTCAAAGGCCTTAGTGGCATCGAGGAGTGCCGCGACTGCAGGAAGAGAGGGGTTGATCTGATGAAGAACGGCAAAGATGGTGCGGAGATTATGGGACGTGGCGCGTCCGGGAAAAAAGCCGGATTGGTCCGGACGTGCTATCAGCGGCATTAAAGGAAGAAGGCGAGTGGCGAGTAGTTTGGCATAGATTTTATTATCAATATTAATGAGGGACAACGGGCGATACAAATTGCACAGCTCGGGGGATTTGTCAGGATTAAGTAGTAGGGTGAGCATGGCTTCCCGAAGAGAAGAAGGGAAGCACCCTCGCTCGAGAGAATCATTATACATGGCAGCAAGATGTGGGACCAGGAGAGGGGCATACTGTTTATAAAAGGCCGGGGTGAGGCCATCGGAACCGAGGGCCTTGTCCCCAGGGAGCCCGGAGATAACGGCAGCAATCTCCTCTTGGGTGAACGGCTCGTCCAGGTACTCCCGGTGCTCATTACCCAGCCATAGGAGCTCAATGGTGTCGAAATATTGATCAAGAGTCTCACGAGAGGGCGCCACGCCAGCAGAGTATAGTTGGGTATAAAAGGCAGAAGAACGGACAATGATTTCTGAAGGGGAGGTGGTTCTAGTGGAAGGCCCGTCCTGTAGAGCGGCAATATAAAAGGATGCATGCGGGGGTCGGAGCAGGTTGGCCAGAGTCTTGCCAGGGCGATCGCCCTCACCATATCACCGAGCCTTCACCATCTTACCTAAAAACGCGAGTTCTCTGTCCGCCTCCTCGTGGAATTCGGAGATTTCCCCTCGGATCTGTGCCAGGGTTTCAGGTTGCGGATCGAGGGATTGTTGAAGGTCAAGAGCTTTAATTTCAGTTTCAAGGCGCTCAAGTGTGCCACGAAGCGAGCGCAGCACACCGGACTGTTTAGAGATACACTCACCCCGGATAACAACCTTAAAACCCTCCCAGAGGGTAGAGGGGGACTCCACCGAGCCAATATTGAGCTCGAAATAATTAACTATGGCGGTACGGATATCTTCACGGAAGACTGCATCACGGAGCGCGTTCGGGGGTAGTCTCCAAGCGAACATACGGCGTATAGACGATGGGGGCTGCAAGCGCAATTGCACAGGGGCGTGATCCGAAAGGGTGCGAACCATATGATCGACGGAGGTGATCCATGAGGAGACGTCACGAGTGGCGAACCAAAGGTCCAATCGGGACCAGCACCCCCGTGAGCCAGAAATGCAAGTGCCCTCACGCAGTTCGGATTGGCATGTCTCCACATGTCAAGCAATGAATAGTCAGAGATGATAGAGTGAAGGAGAGCAGTAGCCAGAGGATGTTGTGCGCACAGTCCGGAGCGGTCTAATGTAGGGGAGGGTGCAATGTTAAAGTCGCCCCCCCAGAGGAGAGGGCAAGGTCCCAAGGAGGATATGAGTTGCCAGACGTTAATAAAAAATTCAGGGTTGTCGATGTTGGGGCCATAAATCGCAGCTAGTATTAAGGGTTGAGAGTGGAGGGTTCCCTGTAAAATAACATATCTACCCTCGGGGTCAATGAAGGATTGGGTAGTGTGCCAGGGGAACCCCCTGCGAAGGAGGATGGAAACACCACGAGAGTAGTTGGAATAAAAGAATGAGGGGATCTCACCCCAATGTTGCGCCTGCAATCTGGAGGAGGTGGCCAAAAGAAGGTGGGTTTCCTGGAGGAAACAAATGTCCACGTGGTGGCATGTGAGGTGAGCGTGCATAAGGCGTGCCTTGTGGAAATCATTGAGACCCCTGACGTTCCAGCTCCAGAATGTAGTGTCAAACATTAAAGAAGAAATGGGAGTGTGAAATAAGCGATACAAGAAGTGCCAGTGAAAGCGAAACAGCGAGTGCCAGGTTCTGCAGAGTATCATATGCTGCATTAAATAATAAACAACGGGAATCAAAACAAAAAATCAAAAATAATCCACCTCTAAGAAGAGGCAACATCAAAGAACACAACACCCTCCCCAACCCACCACCCACTCCAACCCCCCAATCAGGTTGAGTACCCAATCCCACCCTCCCAGGGAATCCCCAACTGGGAAGGGAAGAATCACAAGCACGACAGGGAGTCATCCCAAGGAGGCATGACTCTGCCAGGCGTACACCCCCGCCACTAGGACAGGGTGGCCAAGCCACAGATATGGGCGGACATCAATTGTTGTAACAAAAACAAACAGTGAAACGCCCCTGCACCAGGGGTATAGCGCAACAGGGCAAATCAGGAATCGAAAGTCAAATAACGGAGGCCCTCAGTAACTGCCCGGAGCAGGGTCAAGGTGGGCCAATGACAAAGGAGGCCGAAAGCGCCCCACAATCATAACATGGACCACGGGCTCGTGGGCATACGGAGACAATGACTTACTGGAGCGGGCTATAGGTACAACAATCAGGTTGCAATAAAGAAGAACATCAGATCAAGCAAAGTACAGAATAATAATATCGACATTGAAGACCATATTCAGTCATTGTCGCTTGCACCACCGCCGTCAACTGGCTGGGAGCTGGAGGGGGAAGAGCGCTGCTGCTTGTCCAGTTTCTTCGCATAGGCCAGGGCAGCCTTAGGCTCGGTGAAAACGTGCAGGTGAGAGCCATCCTTGACACGCAGTTTGGCTGGATAGGCCAGGGAGTATGAGACTTCATGTTTCAGGAGTAGCCGCTTGGCCGGGAGGAACTCACGTCGGGCGGCCTGTACCGCCAACGTATAGTCGGGATAGAAGGCGAGGGAGTTCCCCTGATGGCGAATTTCACCCTTATCTCTGGCAGCTCGAAGGACAGCATCGCGATCCCGAAAGTTCAACAATTTGGCGAAGATAGGACGAGCCGGCAGACCAGGAGCCGGTCGCGGACCCAGTGAGCGGTGGGCCCGCTCCACAATGAAGACAGGGGACAGGACATCACCAAAAAGATCACGAAGGAGCTGCTCAACAAAGTCCTCCATTTTGGTGATGTTGGAGGATTCGGGCACACCCGTGATGCGGAGGTTGCTCCTACGAGAGCGCGCCTCCAAATCCTCATTTTTATTTTTGATGAGTTCCAAGACCTTGTCCATCTGCAGGAACCTCTGGCGATTTCCAGTCAAGGAGTCTTCCACATCCGAGACCCTCGCCTCCACATGGGCAAGCTGCGAGTCATGTGAGTCCACCCTGGCCTTAACAGTGTCCAGACGGGCCGATAGTGAGTCAAGCTGGGTAGCAATGCCAGAGACGGTGGCCTTGACATCTAACATGATGGCCTTGAGATCATCCTGCAAGTATCAAAGGGAACTAGCTATTGAATAGGAGCTCCTGATATGTGTATGTAATGCAACACATATGTGTTTTTGAAGACCCTCACTCACCAACCTAGTTGGTGACATGCTTCATCATCGGGTCCCACCCAAGGTACCGAGTGTACCTTGGGTGTGCTTCGACGCCTGGATACAGCGGAGCTGGTTCTGTGCAGTGAGTGTGCAGTGAAAGTGAAATGGGTGTGATTTAAAAAGCTGTCCGTAGGGTCCCGTTAAGTAACAAAAAGACTATTTTAATGTGTGAGCCCTCGGCAGTAATTAAAAAGGGAGAGGTGGATATCTCTGGAGATAATTAGGCTCTGATATCCTAGTCAACATGTTTCAGCCAGTCTCTCAATGCTGGGCTGGCTTTCTTCAGGACCTTATGTGTGTGAGATTAAAATGGTGGTCTAAAACTAAATGTGTAAGAGACCAACTATGTGACGCACTCGCTAAGGTGCGTTATGTGATAGAGGATAGTTTCCTCTCGTGACGCATACTCAGAAATTGTCTGAGAAATGCCCCATGAGTTCCGTGGGGGGGCCCGACCTATTGTCACACTTTCTTCAAGATCAGAGGCCCGTCTCCGTACCTAGTCTGGCCGCATCGGAACTCCGATAAATAATTCGGCCCGCCTAGGTCGAGAGAAGCACCACCGCAAGATCCCAAGCGGGGCCGCCTGCTGTTTTATACTGACTGCGGGTGGAACAGGAGGAGCGGCCTGTAAAGAGAGCTGTGTTTCTTTGTTTTAAAGCACCATTTAAAGAACTTTGAAAACCAGTGATGGCTACAAACAGACCCACATGGGTAAGGAACTACCAGCCCCATCATGCTTTGCAGGCAATGTGATTTGCCGGCCCACTTGGGGCGTGACTTGAAGCCCACTTGGGGCGTGTCTTGAATAAATGGAGGGAAAATGCTGGCAGAAATGTTTGGCCGTCCTGGAGAGCAGTTGGCTTTGAAGAAGGGCGTAAGCCTGAAACGCGTCGCATTAAACTGCTGGTCAGTGTGTTTTAATATCCCAGTTCCTGTGTCTGCCTACTTCCTGGGAGTGCATCTCACAAGATGGCAAACTTTTTCAAAAAAAAAAAATAATATATATATATATATAAGCACCAACTCCAGTTTTCCGTTTCCCTGGATGCCAACACAAGGACTCCGGTCGTAATTTAAAAGATTCTCTTTTATTTCGATGTCTAATTCTGGTTATATATATATATATATTCGTGTAAACGCCTCAATTATTCCAAAGAAGCGGAACCGGCACTCACGTAGGTTCGTAGATCTGGCTTTATTAAGAGTGAAACAACATCCACGCGTTCCGGCCGTTTCCTCACAGCCTTGTTCACAATGTTAAGCAAAACATAAAGTTTTGTTTAAATACATTTCATTTCAATTACAAGCGTAGTTATAGAAAGAGGACACTGTTTCATCACATTCAAGATAATATAGACAGGGGATAAAACCATGGTGGCAATCTTGTAACATATAGCGGTATTAGTACATGATACCTCTTAGTGCATTTACGATTCATGTGAACATTTTTTCTAACGGATAGTTCCTTACATTATGAAAAAATTGTATTTCTCGTTGCAATGCCTCCTTAAAAATACATTTCAATTGTTCCAAGTACAGTTCCATTATACAATAATTATTATAAAGTGCAATGAAAAGTTCATACTTTCTTCCTTAGCTGCCTCGTTTATTCTCAATGTCTTTTATGGATCCTTTCTTAATGTGCTTTTATACATCTATTTTTTTCTTCCTTCTTTTTGGTTTCAAAAAGTGTTAGTGCCCAATAATACAATTAAAGTGCTTTTATCAAACATATAAAGTGCATGGCTGTTTTTACTATTCATTTTGAAAATGCCCCACAATCCCCCTTCTTTTAGGGATTTTTGTATATCGTCATATACTGTTAATAAATAGTTTTCTTAAAAACTGTCATATTAAAGTGCTTAAGTGTTATAAATCTAAAGTGATAGTGCTCTTACTCCATCTACATGTGCTCTAACAACTCACAAATATTTATTATTTAAATTTTCCTTGTTTCGCTCCTACTGATGAATGTGCAGACTTTGATGTAATACTTAATCAATACAGGCATGTAAACAGTTCCTCATCTACATTAAAACCATTGGGTTCCTTGCTATCTAGTTCTAAGATGTAGTATGTTTCCAACCTTCTCAGTTCCCTTTCTCTATCTCCTCCTCTTCAGTTTTTCGGCACCTGCGATATGCAACTATAAGTCATTACCATCGGATCACTCTGGTGTTCCTTTTCAAAATGTCTTGCTACCGGATAGCTTCTATCCTTATTGATGATGACCCTTCTATGTTGTAATATTCTTCTATGGACTGGGAGTGTGGTGCTCCCTACATATATTTTCATACAGGGGCACTTGAGAATATATACCACAAAACTCGCTTTTACAAGATAAAACTCCCTGAATCTTGATGGTCTTCTTAAAAGCTGTTTTAAGAGATGACATATTTTCCCCATGCTTACATGCCTTATATTTAGAGCATTTATGGAATCCTTCTCTTTGTCTAAGCCACGTTTGTTGTGGTCCTTCTCCTAAGTAATCACTTTTTACTAAATAGTCTCTTAGTGACTTGGATCTTCTATACCATATCTCAGGGTTCTTCCTTATTTCCTGCCCCACTATTAGATCTTCTACGATAAAGTGCCAGTGCTTTTTTAAAATCTCTCACCTTCTTATGTTTGATGTTATAGGTGGTAATGAATCTATGTGAACTGCTTTTACCTATGTTCTTATTCTTCAGTGTTGTTTTTGCGGACTGGAAAAGTACTTTCTCTCTCTTCAACTTCCTAGCTTTCTCTGATGCTGTTTCTAAAATCAAGATAGGATACCCCCTTTGAATAAAACGATGTTTCATTTCTTCCTCAGCTTTATCATATTCATGCAGGATACTACACGCTCTTTTCACTCTGTAGAATTCCCCAAAAGGGATACTTCTTATGAGGGGTGTTGGGTGAGAACTTCCCGCATGTAAAATAGTGTTCCCAGCTACGGTTTTCTAAATACTATACTCTACAATGTGTCCCCCTCCACACATACTTTAATATCCAGAAATTCTACTGACAGTTTACTTCTATGCCCAACAAAGTTCAAATTCAGATTATTGTTATTCAGTTCACATATAAATTGATCTACTTCCGTCTCCGTGCCCTGCCACAGCATGAAGACGTCGTCAATGAATCTTGACCACATCAAAATATTTTCAGACCAATGTTCCAGTGTCGGACCCCCGAGCACCTGCTCCTCCTACCAGCCAAGATTTAAATTAGCATAACTGGGGGCGAAGCAGGTGACCCTCGCCGTTCCTTGTTCCTGTTGAAACATTACATTTCCAAACAAGAAGATTTCTGGTCAAACACCACTCCATCATTTCCAATACCATTAAATTGTGGGTAGCAAATCTCAAAGATTTTATTCTTAAAAAATGTTCTGACGCCCTCAGTCCATCTTTTTGTCTAATACTCGTGCACAGAGTAGATATATCTAATTTTACGAGTACCATGTTTTGTTCCAATTTAATGTCATATATATACATATATATCGTCTGTTCCTGTCCAGTTGGATTTGTTTGGCAAAGTATGCTGCATATATATATATATATATATATATATATATATATATATTTTTTTTTTTTTTGGCAGCAATGTGGTTCCTGCCGGAGCGCGCAGCAGCGGGTGCAGGCGTGGGGCCGAACCAATGGCCAAATGCAATTTTCCAACAAAGAACGCCGCACTCTGGAATCAGGATTAAAATAGTTTTATTTCACAGACCCAGTCTGTCACACCGACGCGTTTCGGCCATTCGGCCTTTCTCACGGTAGGGGGCACTACTGCTCAATCTGTTTTAAACTTTAACCATGTGACTACAACGCATTATCGTTTGCCCGAATAAATCAACTTACAAACCACAAACTGGAGTGGCTCATTCTTTTGCCAGGAGCTGGTAAGGATATTGTGGAATAGTGAGGAGTGGTGGCGTCTGCCCTAAACTAGCCCCGACCCACTTGGAAGAGCGTCCGGAGACGCCATTACTCATTTGGACAGATGATATCTCAATTCCGTAAAAACTTACTCTCAGGGCCAGGAAAGGTAAATGCTCAATCCATTGATTTTACACAACGCGTTTCTCACCTCTATTTTCTTTGGAGACTGTCCCAATACTGTACTGACAGTATGTTAATCAATTAACTTTTGGGCTGTTGTATTTTTTATGTACTCTGTTTCTCCTAACATGCCTTCATTTTTTGATCTGGTGGTATTGATCATTCTGGTGATCACTTCTGGTTGTGTGTACCCCCGTAATGTACAGCCTAATACATGTATCGGAACAAATTCTCATTGGTATTATGTCATAATACAATGATGTGTATTTATTGATTTCTGGTACATTCTGTATACCGGGGCATTTTGCTCACTGGATTATGCCTTCTCTCTGTCCCCAATCATATTGGGCACAGTTGACTGCATTATACTTCAAAATGGCTGAAATGTTTTCATGTAACCTGTGCATCATCAGTCCTTTCTTTATTTCATGACACCGAGTTATAAGGGCTCAGGATTGGTGGCAATTTTCATGTGATCAAAACTGCTGTGCAGCCGAAACGTGTTATGTAAAATAAATGGATTGAAGCATTTACCTTGCCTGGCCCGGAGAGTGCATTTTTATAGAAGTGAGATATCCAGTTGATGACTGCCGGTGTGCTCCGCAGGAGTACGCACCACTTCCACACGGGTCCGCTGGTTCCAGAAGGAGCGTTGTGTATTGTGATATATATATATATATTTTTTTATAGATATATGTTTATATCTATATTGTTTATACTTACCTGTAAAATACTTACATTTACAAACGCAGCCTTGATCAAGCATACGCCTTTACTAATCATGTTATTACAACAAGATTCATTGTAAAGGCATGCATTGTAAAGGCATATGCATGGTTAAATTTTGCGTTGTAATGGCATATGTCTTGTGATAACTGCGTTGTGATGGCATGCATTGTAATAGCATGCGTTGTAACGTCATACATTCGTTTGTGACCGAGTACCCCTTCCCTAAACTCTAAACCAAGCCCTAAGTGACATGTAACAATGTGGCTAGATCAAATTACATGGACAGTGGCAAATGTGGCCCTGCTTAATGAGTAATGGAATCCCCCAGCATTCACAGGAACAGAAAAAGGGATCCTAGTATGAGTTAGCAAACTTATCAAATAAGCCAGAGGAGGTAGAATCACAAAATTGTTTTGGTGAACATCTGTCTTGCAAGTGGAAAAAGTCATAAGGCTTGGTTTACACCTGGTTCACAAATAATGGACCAATTTCCAGTTTATAACAGTGGCCAATCCCAAGGGAGTGTTTGAGCATTAGCCAGACCCATATGGTCACAATTTGGTACAGACTGACAAATATGTTTTTGAATTACCCTCACTTACATTTAAATTGCACAGGAATTCTCCAGGTTTAAATGATACAGAAGATGAGACCCAGAAACCTAAAATCTCAAGTTTTCCGAGGGTATCCGTAATAAGGGTAGACATGTAAAGTAAAATATTTTAAAATGGGGAAAACAGCGATCAAATCTTAATTGTAACACTCCTCAAAATGTCGCACCTTTGTCATGGATCCAGTGTGCAACACACGTAGCAAGAATATGCAGGGTTAGGATAAGATGCATATATCACTTTTTAGCTTATTCGAAGCATTAACATGGTATATTAAATTGTTTAAATTGCTGCCAAGACAAATTAAACGCCATTCCCAAATTAAGTCTATGGTATTATTCAAGCTTATATTTTAATAGTTCACTGTTGTGAAATCTACTTATGACAAAATTATGTTTTTCAATAATTTGAGTGGTAAAATCCAATTCTTAACTCCACATCTGCATACCTTGAAGATATACATATATGATTTATCTTTCTATATGTTGTCCCTCGAAATACTGCCCATGATGTGTGACCCTTCGATAATATGTCTTAGATATTCCTGATGCACACCCATAATAAAATATATAAATATTGACAGATGCAGTGGCAAAAAACCAAGACAAGAAATATGGCCTCAATCGTGGGTATTGTCAGCAGTCACTGGTAGCATTATCTCATGACCAAATGGATAGCCCATACATAATAATTAATCAATCAATAAATGTCTAATACTGAAAAAGAAAAGTGCAACAATTGTTTTTGCTCTTGACAAATGTATTGTTATCACTATTGTTAGGTTTGAATTTCCCTTCCTACATAATGCACTTGTTTATGCTATATTAGATCAGCAATATGTGGCTAAATAGATGCCATTTGTGTTCACGTTATGCAACCCACTGAGTTATCCCTGTAACATGTAAGCTTTCGTTAGCCCGTGTGACTCCATTTTGTATTTCGTAATCCTTATTAGACTGCTTGGGCTGTGCTCGGACTAGGCCTTAGCATTCAGAATTGCTTGCTTCAGCAGAACACTGTACTTCGTTATTATTTTCTTTCCTGTTCAAGGCTGCTACCTGACTTGCTAACGAGCAATTATTCTGCTTCTGCATACCATTCTCAATGTGCAACTCTGCTCCCACGTTAGCAGATGCTGAGACTCGGCACAGTGGCCTTGGACTACTGATAGAGTGTGCCCATCTGGCAGGTGCTAGCTCATCTCTCTGTGCCTCCTTTGTCCATGCCCGGCTCAGGCCTGTAGTTTTCCACTAGAGGCGTGACTGAGGTCTCCTAGAAAGGTTTATCATGTATTAGCAAACGTTGGGGCGTCAGTCCCCTCAGCAGACATCTTAGGGTGAAGCTCTGATTGGAATCCTCTGCAGAATATATGCTGAATAAATGTAAGTTTGCATTCTCTACTGTCTGACCGACTCTTCATTTCTGGGAAGGCATAGCAGGTGGTTGTAAGTAACCCGCATGGCCCTAGAGGGCCCCGTCCTTCAGTTGGCGCCCGAACAGGGACCCCGCGAGGTGATCTCCTCACCCGTAATCGGGTTGTAGGGTCAGGGTGGTGTCCGGTCGGTCGGGCGGATCGGGGCCCCACACAGAAGACCGAGCTTGGTTCTCGCAGCTGCCCCGCCCTTCTGATCGGACGGATCCTCGGCTAGTGGTCACCAGCTGGGGTCCTGAAAAGGTGAAACCTTGGAGTTGACCATTTGGTCCGAAGAGTCGGCAGTAGAGAATAACTTGACTCGACCTGTGTGCATCAGGTGAGTGTTTTGATTCTTGGGAAAATGGCGCCATTCTTGGATGGCACAAGCCTCTGGGCTGTGTCTTGATTCAGGCTCCGGACTGTCTTGTTTGCAGTTTTTGAACTGCCTTGCTTGAACGATACGAGTCAACGGGCTGTCTCTCGGTACGGTATTAGGACTGTCTTGTTTGAACTTGGTGGGTCAGTGGACTCTTGTAAAAGACACAGAGTTCTTGCGAGTAGCCTTCCGGACCAACTGGTAATTAGGCTTGCGTTTGAAATAGGTCTGGAGCTGTTCGTGAATACTCTGCCAGGCCAGCTGGTAATTGATGCACACTCGAAAAGTTCTGGGGCTAGAGCCTGTCTTCTTGAACTTGGTACGGTCTCTGAACTGTCGTCTTGGATGTGATGCAGCCTCCGGGCTGACTTATGGATTGCTTGTTGTGTTTGGGTGCTGTGAGGTCTGTGGATCGACGCTGATGATGGTGTTGGTGAAATGCTTGTTCGAATGAGTAGCGACTGTGCTTTCCGGACAGTTGGTCTCGATCCATGAGTAATTTTTGTTATTCCATCTTTCCTCTTATTGCAGTTGTTGGGGTTATATTCGTCCGTTAGGGACCGTACATGTGTCTTATATTAAGATGCCTTGTTTAAGTAAGTTAGGATGTTTCGGATGTCGATGTTGTTCTACTGACGCTCGGTTGGAAGAGAGCCAGCCTGCACCTCCGGAGGGTACCCCAAATTTCGACATATATGTCAAGCATGGTATTGGCCCTATTATGTTTAGCACATTGTGGAATAAATATACGAGGGACAATACTGAGCTACAATGGGCACTTACTGGCTCCTTTGATGAACAGAAATTGAATTTCCTGCAGGACAAATTGTTCGCTAAAAGGAGCAGGCAGTCTATGTTTGATTTTTTAAGAGTGTGGCAGAAGGAAGCAAAACAGCGGCGTATGAGAGCAGAGAAAGAGGCTCGAAGGAGGCAGACGCAGACTATTACGCAGAAAGCAGTGGCCTATGAAAGAGAAAAGACAGAGAAAGGCATAGAGTGCGCAGATAGGAAGTTTTGACTGCAGACTGACAAATGTTATGTTGCCAGGGATGAGAGTGATTAGCTTGTTGAAGAGCTATTGGATTCTCGCCTCCCACCACCCTATGCCCCTGAGCAGATATACCCCGAAATTCCAAAGTCCCAGTCTTCGGCTTCTAGTGCCGCTCTCTCTGGTATTGCTGTTTCTAGTACCACTGCCTCAGCCCCAGCCTCGCTTGCTTCTCCTTTGCTCCTGCCAGCAACAGGGGCGGGTGTCCTTACCTCCCCTGTTCTGTCTCCTGGCTCCGTCTCCACCGCTACGCCCCCTTTCACCCCCACAACTCTGTCTCCCTACATGATGGTACATGTTTCTGCATCTGCTCTTTCCCCTGTGAGTGTGGCACCCCAAACGCTGTTGAATGTCGAAACGCCTGCACGTGGGACACATGGAGCGAACTGGGCAGCAGCACGAGACCGCATGGAGAAAGTGTTAGTGCGCTCTGCTGTGGGCACTGAGGAGAAAAAGATGGTGGCAAATCAGGCGGCTCAATGGGCCCGGTACTCGATCTATAGTGTGGAGGATGTGTGGAGTGTGATGAAAGATTATGAGCCCTTTATACAGCAGCAAGCCCTTAAGCATATGTCAGCCACGCTGATAGACCTGTGGGAGCAGTGCTTCCAGGGTGTTGCGCCACAGATTATCTATGACATACGAGAAAGAGTATATGCTGCAGATATGGCCCCGAATGAGGTTTTCAGCAATGTATCTACATTGGTGGGTTACCGAGGTAGGTTACTCCAGAAGGTTCCAACACTAGGGACACAGCACCCCATGAGAGAAGTCCACCCCATTTACCATCCTGAAATACCAGAATTGCGCGACTCCACAGATACTGTAATCAGACCTCGAGTCGACGCTCGGTTTCAAGAACAATGGACCTACACTCCTTGGAAAAGGAGTGAGGTCCTTTCCCTGAAGAGGCAGTTGCCGGACCCCTGAAAAAACCCCACTGCATATTATAAGGAATTGACAGAGGCGGCCTCCTCCACGGTGATGACATTGGCTGACATAGAGTTATTTTTCGGCTTGCTGGTGCCGGTAGATATATGGAGACAGGTCCATATGCAGGACCATGCATTGGAGTTGGGTGGCACATGGAACGAGATCAGAGCATGGGATAAGGAGCGCAAGCCCGGTGAGAAGCCAAAGGCAGAGCTATTGGCTTTGCCGGGGCGTATTATCACCTATATGCACTCCCTTATCCCACCGACACGGGTGGACTGGGATAAGTTGACTGCGTGTCGTCAGAAGAAGGATGAGAGTGTGTCGGATTTCTTTACCAGATTTGAAGGGGTGCTTCTAGATTTTAGTGGTCAGGATTTGTCACAGGAGGGTGGTGTACGTTTGTTCGTGAACAGATTTGTCACCAACTTACTCCCTGAGGTTGCAACAAGGTTGCAGGCCTCGGAAAGTACCTGGACGACCTCCTCTCCGTCGGTCATATTAAGTATGGCACAGTACTACGAGCATAGAGAGAAAGAGGACAAGGAAAAGGTAGAGAAGAAGTCGAAAGATCTGAAGACGAGGGGGTTGATGCAGCAAGTTGCGAGGGGAGGTGGACGCGGACGAGGTTCGGGCCCACGGCCACCTCAATCTAACAGGGGTGGTGCTTCAAGTGCGCCTGTGGGGCCCAATCAGTGTGTGTACTGTAAGAAGGAGGGACATTGGCGGAACGAGTGCCCGGAATTGTTGCAGAAAGGGGGGGGCCCCCGAGAGGTCGGGGTTTTGGAGGACGCAGAGGAGGAGGCCGAGGGGGGATGCAGTCAGAGGACTCATCGTACAATAGATAGAGCGGCAACTATTTTGATGACCCTCGAGGAAGACAGTACTACCATGACGACTTCGATATGGACGAAGTGACGGGGTTGTCTCACAGCTAGGACAGCCAGGGGCAGGGCAAGGGACCAGTTCCGGTGCCTGTAGATCAACGTGGACCCTACATAACTGCAGATCTACACAGTACCACCGAGAAATTTTTAGTTGACACAGGGGCTATGAATAGCTCTGTTTCCCGTTCACTGGTCCCGGGGGCAGCTCTGTCTGGCCAGAATAATGTTTCGGTGGGTCTCTCAGGCGTGCCGGTTGTTAGCCCCATTTCCAAGCCTCTTGCTTTGACTATTGGCCCCTTTACGGTTGACTCACCATTGTTACTGACGTCAAATTGTGGGGAGAACTTACTAGGACTGGATCTGTTAAAAAGGTTACATGCGACAATTTATTGTTCCCCAGACGGTGTTTACATGACTGTTGGCCCGCAAGTGGCCCATGCCAAACAATGTTTCACAAAGGATGTCCCCCTTCCTCTTGAATTCCAAGATGTGCCACGCACATTATGGGCTACAGGAGACACGGATGTGGGGTTGCTCCAGATCCCGTCAGTCTCTTTACAGATCAGGGATAATGTTGAATTGCCTCAAATTCCCCAGTACAAGATATCCCAGGCAGGAGAAAGGGCCTTGTTGCAAATAATACAAGAATTGATTAAGTCCGGTGTGGTTGAAGAGACAGTGGCGAATGTGTGTAATAGCCCTATTCTCCCTATCCTTAAAAAGGCACCCTTGGACTCTTCTGACGCCCATCCTGATGTTTATCGTTTTGTCATTGACCTTAGAGAGGTCAATAAAATAGTGGTTCCCCAGTATCCTGTGGTCCCTGACATTACCACGATCCTGACAATGATTCCCCCGTCGGCCAAATTCTTTTCAGTGATAGATTTGAAGAATGCTTTTTTTAGCATTCCAATCCATCCAGATAGCAGATATCTGTTTGGATTTGCAATAGCCGGTCGGAGCTTTAGATTCTGCCTTGCTCCACAAGGCTATACAGAAAGCCCTAGTATTTATATTCAGGCTTTGAAAACACAATTGGACTCTTTGGAACTCCCCCCTGGTAATGTGTTGCTGCAATATGTTGATGATCTCCTCGTGGCCTCAGACACTGAAAAAGGCTGTAAAGAAGCCACGGTTAAATTGCTGCTACATTTAGCACATCATGGACACAAGGTGTCACTTTCAAAATTTCAATATTGTCAACAGGAGGTCACCTATTTAGGTCACCTACTGTCGAAGGAGGGTCGCAGACTAACACCTGAACGCATAGCTGCTATTACTAATATGCCTGTTCCTAAAAACCAACGCGAGGTATGCGCGTTTATTGGGATAACTTCGTATTGTCGGCATTGGATCCCAAACTACTCTCTACTAACAAAACCCCTTCTTTACCTGACCACCAAGTACGTGCATGAACCTTTGCCTTGGACACCTGCATGCCAGCAAGCTTTTGAACAATTAAAGGTTGCGCTTTGCTCTGCTCCTGTGCTTGGTACTCCTGACTACCAGAAGCCTTTTGTGCTCTACATACATGAGGCGGATGGTTGCGCGCTTTCTGTGCTAACACAGGGTTTCGGTGGTTAGCAGAGACCCTGCGCTTACTTCTCCGCTATCCTTGATAATGTCGCCAGAGCGCTCCAGAGCTGCCTGAGAGCTGCCGCGGCGGCGGCAGTTTCTATCAGACAATCGTGAGGGCTCGTCTTTGATACTGACCTCACAGTTATGGTACCCCATGCTGTGGACACGCTTTTGAACAAGACGAAGAGGCAGCACCTCACCAGTGCGCTTCTCACTGGATATGAGCAGACCTTATTTGCTCCGCACATTACCATTAAACGATACGCTACTTTGAACCCAGCCACGTTACTACCCCTCCCTTCGGAAGAAAATGACAGTGATGTCCATGATTGTTTATTTCGGACTGAGGATGAAATGAAGGGACGGGTAGACCTGACTGATGTTCCCTTATCTGACCCCCAAGGGGAACTATATGTCAATGGCTCTTGTTTCAAACTGCCGGATGGCACTACTACTGCAGCCTATGCAATCACCACGTTACACACTGTTGTTGAGACATCTGGTATTCCATATCAGTCGGCCCAAGCTGCAGAGTTAGTTGCCCTCCTTAGGGCCTGTGAGTTGAGTGAGGGACTGACTGTTAATGTCTACACAGACAGCCAGTATGCTTTCGGGGTGGCTCATAATTTTGGGCGCCTCTGGGCGGAGAGAGGGTTCTTGAACTCGCATGGGCAGAGAATACAGAACGGCCCAGTGAGCACATAGATTGCTGTCCGCATTGACACGCCCCACTAAGCTAGCAATAGTGAAATGCAGCGCTCATAAAGCCATTGGCATGATGATGTTGGGAGGGGAAATGCTTTTGCCAGACCAGACAGCCAAGGAGACAGCTCGCACCGAAGATGAAAAGATGTTTGTGGCAGGTCCTGCTAGATGGGTTCCTAGACAATGGAATGTTTGAGGACACATTGGAAAACGTTAGGGAGATTCAGAGAGAGGCGACTGTAGATGAACTGGCAATATGGGAAGAGAGGACAGGACGTCTGGATGAGGATGGGTGTTGGACTGATTTGTCAGGGAAACAGAGATGGCTGCTGTACCTAATGCCTATGTTCTCCCTGTTGTTTCTATGGCTTCACGGCCCGGCTCACATCAGTGCCAAGGTGATATGTAAGCTACTGGACCCAGTATGGTAGAATGACAATATCTCTAAGGTAGCCACACATTTAGTAAAACACTGTACTTATCTGTCACAAGAAACATAATCCTGGGAAGGGCACCCCTACACCTGCAGGTAATTTTGCACCGCCTTCCTTCCCTTTTGAGGTTCTCCAAATGGATTTCACCGAAATGGAACGATGCAGTAAATAACCTGAAATATGTATTAGTGGTAGTTTGTGCATTCAGTAAATGGATTTAGGAGGCTTACCCCACCAAAGAGAATACGGCCATGGCGAGGGCGAAGGCACTCTGGGGCGTTTATGCTTCCCACGCTATGGACCTGCCACGCGTGCGCTGGGAGTGACAATGGAAGTCACTTTTAGCACTTGCAAAAAGTCATTGATCTGGTGTGTAAGGGCTTACAAATTAAGCAAAAGTTTCATGCTGCTGAACCACCCCCAGTCAGCAGGTCTGGCTGAGTAGCCCTGATAGTGCTACTCAAACCTGGGGTTAGTGAAAATCCAAGAGGAGGCACAGGGTTGCGATGGCCAGATGCGTTACCGGCTTAGCGTTATTTGTCCACAAGGCGTGACTGCGCATTCTAGAACAGGATTATCACTCCTATGTGGTGGTCTTCGGGCACCCTGCTAAATGACTGGGGCGTCCGAAGACCCAAGCGCTTCTCCGAGATAGGAGTACCCCTGTTGATCGGTTGCTTGTACGAGTTGTCTAAAGATCTCCGTTCTCTTCATCAACAGACCCAGAAGCCACACTACAACCAGTGCCAGAGGGCCCGGGCACCAGCTGCCGCCCAGATGCTGGGTGATGATAAAGAACCTCCAGTGACAAAACAGTTTGGAGCCGAGGTGGAAAGGACCTGCTCAGGTGTTGCATGCCACCCGTACCGCCATCCAAGCCAGAAGGCCGGAAGAACTAGGTGCATGCTTCCCACTGTGAAAGGGTCCCTCTACCACTTCCGTATGACACCTGGGTGCGTGAAGGCATCACTTATCAGGAAAGGGAGCCAGTGCCCCGCTTCATTTCCTTTCTCTGATGCCCGGTTAAGGGGGCGCAGACGGACAAGGAGAGTGACGAGGCCCCTGATTCGAGGCTTCCTCCCCCTGAGATATGGGCCGCCCCGGATGCTCCCGCTTCTGGTGTACAGCCATCTGAGTCTCGATGCCCAACTGAACCTGAATTCTTGCCTCTTTTTGTTGATGAAGAAGTGCCTGGAAGGCGCGCCAGGTACAATCTGCGGCCCCGACGGAAGGACAGTGCGCCAGTAGGACAGTCCAGGAGTTAGGGATGGACTTGAGCTTAGGGTGTGGGTGCTGTGTCTCAGGCGCCTGCCTTAGATTAGAGTGAACAACACTGGTGCACTGCCCTGAACACTGGACAGGATCGTTGAGGGTATTTGCCCAGGAGAGGGAGGGTGCCCTATCCTGAAAGAAAAGGATTTGTTTCTCCAGCAAGGGCCGCGATTGTTCTCCAGCAAGAGTTGCGATTGTGGCAGTTCCTCCGTGGGAGTGTCGTTGATGAACAATAGAAGCCTGCCAGTGAGGCTTCGACGGACACTGAGGCGAAGAGTACCCCTCGGGTCGGTTGTATTTTTGTGGCTCCAATTCCTAAAGTATTTTCTATGTACCCGTTTGGTCGTGCAATGATGAGGGAGGAGCAGCCTTTAGTGGCTTCTCCAATGCTTATAGTAGTCCCGGGGTGGTCTAGTTGGTCCACTGGGAGTAAGGTAGTGGTGGTGGTATTTGTCCTCCTGGTAACGATAACGCTATTTGGGGTAGTCTCGTATTTAGAGGAACACCACCCTGTTCATACTTTGATAGGGACTACCCCAGCTCCAGCTGAGCATTTGTTTAGTTACACTGGCCCCGCATAAAGAGAGACATAGGCAAACTGACACCCAGAATGCATTCTTATCCAGATGCTTCACACCAAGTACATGCAGACCACTAATGCCACAAAGTGTTGGGTGTGTGGGCTACTCCCCTCAGTTATGCATAAAACTGATCTATTGGTATCCTTGCCCCTGTCATATCGTAGGTAGCTGGTGAAGCCTGGTTTCAACTGCTCTCTATGGTATACACATATATTATTATGCGGATGCGATAGAAAATGACACAGGCTGGATTATGAGGCGGTTTTCGATTATATAGTGATGCTGTGGCGGGATATACGCCTGGGGCAGATGGAAATCGAGGGTACCCTGCATCCTGATGGCATGCATGAATGTATTTACAACCCATGAAAATGTCACTTGGCTGCGTAAATGAAGTACTAGACTTCCAGGGATTCATTGTCACTGAATATTTTAAATGTTTTCAGGAACGTAATATTACTGAAGATAAAGCTATGCCCGTTCCTGGGATAAATGCAACAGCTAGTTTTTGTGTTCACAGGGTCAGGAAATGTTTCAGTGGGACAGAGTCATTGTAGCTACACATATCGATTGAATACTACCAGTAGTCCACCCTTGCTGACACCCCCGAATGTATATTTCATCTGCGGGGGAAACAAGCAAGCTTGCACTTGGCTTCCTAGAGGGTGGTCTGGCCGGTGTTATCTCTCCTTCCTCCTGCCTCCTGTTTATATTGCACCGTCCAATTATCACAAAGATCATAAGTTGCACCAGTAGGGATCTTCATTTGCATCGAGTTAAGAGAGTTGTTGACCCAGATGAAATCGATCAAACAGATACCTCCCTATAGCACACTCACTGATATAATGAAGGGTATTGTACCATTCTGGGGTCCCATGTTCAATAGCCGTGAGCATTCGCTTATCATCTTGCAACAGTGGTTGAGGGAGTTATCACACACACTACTGCTGGCATACTAACCAATATTACAGTCGAGCTCCAAGCTACCAGGCTCCTCTCGCTTCAAAATAGGATGGTTTTAGACATCATACTAGCTGTCAGGGGTGGAGCTTGCCGTGTCATCGGCAGCAGTTGCTGTGTTTGCATACCAGATAGTGCCCTGACTGTATATTCTGCAAATACCAGAAATTGCACAAACTCGCTTCAGACATTCATCAGGATAACGGATCCTTGGTCCCTCACAGGGTGGCTCTGGGGTCTACTGGCTTCATGGGAGTTGGAAGATATTTCTTTTGTCCTGATAGCCATCGCAGGAGTCACATTTACCTGTTGTTTGTGCATCAATTGCCTCCCAGCCTGTTGCACCTATTGTGCTTGAGTAAACTCACCCTTAACATTACACTGCCCAAACAGGATAATAAGATTTCCTCCATGATGATGCAAAAAAGAAATTCAGTCCAGTTATGCTGTGGCTGATGAGGGTATCTTCGAAAGTTAAATGAAAGTGTTTTGATGTTCACATTTTGCTCTGTTTTGCTTTTGAAGTGTACATGTCTGTGCAATTCCTCTTTTCCCACTTAGAATTGTAAAGACCCTGCCGGATAAGCAATAAAGCTTTTTAGGCACATATGCCAAAAAGGAGGGTCTGTTAGGTTTGAAATTTCCCTCTCCCCCTGATACACTCATTATGCTATATTAGATTAGCAATATGTGGCT